>PPHD01025339.1:0-11799 GCA_002909625.1 Bambusicola thoracicus
TCCCATAAAGGCACATTCACAAGAGTGAAATTGATTACCTTAAATGCATAGAAACAACATGAGTGCCCCCAAAGTCCCTGAGCTAAAAATGCCTCAGAAGTAGGAGAGTTTTAGAAGGAAGCATCATAAGTTTGGTCTGTCATTATGCCCTCATCCACTTCGGGTCCTACTAAAGAGGAAAATATTGGGCTAATTTTTTCCTCAATCTGTTCTGGCTCTTAATGTTTTCTTGCTGGTATTTAAAGGCTTTTGTTTGTTTGTTTGTTTTTTAAAGTACCACATTAGGTGTTTATCTGATCTGGTCTTTGGATACTTACAAGGAGCTCTATGGCAGATTTGACCACTGGGCACCTCTTTGACCATATGGATATAATAGTGCAGATCCTGAATTGGGGAAAGCAGGATTGTAGGCGGTGTTTCAGTAAGAAAAACAAAACATAACTTCTCTAGAGCTATGTGACAGCCCTTTCTTGGCAAACACAAAGGTCACGCTACCTTCCCACTATTACTAGTGGGACTGCTTACATCTGCACAAAATATGCATCTTAAAGGGAACTTTATTTAAAGAGCTGTGTATTCTCTCTTGATAAGCATTGTGTATGATATGTATGTTTTGGGGTTAGTAATCCAGTAGTTTTTTCTGTGATCCATACAAACAAAATGCCCAAACCATAAGACAACTAAACCTTTAATTACTGTAATGTATGTACCGAGCATTTCTCCTCCTCCCTACTTCCCTTTGCCCAAACCATCCTTAGTTTCCCTGGGCATCATCTACATGCTAAAGCATCGAATCTATCACAGCACACTTAAACGGCTGCAGGAAATTTGTTTTACAAGG
The DNA here is from genome assembly GCA_002909625.1 of Bambusicola thoracicus. Classification (NCBI taxonomy): domain Eukaryota; kingdom Metazoa; phylum Chordata; class Aves; order Galliformes; family Phasianidae; genus Bambusicola; species Bambusicola thoracicus. The sequence continues at coordinate 842 of PPHD01025339.1, forward strand.
CTGGTTTTAACTGAACTACCTGCTGTGCACCACATTGCTACTGTTTGTGAAATGAATGATGGGAAAAGCAAGTCTGTGATTTCATTTGTTCAGACCGATTAGTCACACGTTGCATATGGTATCATTTGCTTGTCACTTAATGACTGACCAGCCTGCCTGAATCATTAGTGCGGCAGTGCAATGAAAGGAAGACATAAACATAATGATGAGCTCAAGGAAGTGGAGTGCTGTTTTACCTAAAAGAAATGGTGCGCAGAAATCCAGCACAGCTGCAGGTGCTCCGACGACAATGTGGGAAGCAGTTAGCTTCCAATTTAGCAGAAAATTAAGAGCGAAAAAACTGTTATTTGTGAGAGAAGATACTCATGGCAAGCAATCATCCATGCTCTATATCCACAAGATGAGCATTCAGCTGTCTTTGTCGTGACTTAAAACAATTGGTATCTTGGGCTGCATTCAACACCAGATTGGTGCTTATTATCTGCAGTTTATTCTTTCTTGGGATATTTTGTACCCCCCCCTCCTTTATTTTATGGTTAATTTGCTTGCTTGAATGTAAAGCCATTTAAGCTGAAAAATCTGGATTGTGGTTCGTCATTGTGCCAGTGCTCTGAGCTGTGTGATGCAACATAATTGGCAATTTTCAAATTCATAATCCATTTTGTTTCATGCATACACACACACGCTGCCGCACCATCTCTTCAAATCGGTAAAAAGCAAGATAAGGGCATGTGGATTCCTTCAGTGAAATAATATGAATCAGCAAGAGGCGTGTTTTTATAAAGTTAAATAGTTAAATCCCATGAGCCAAGAGAACATCTCTCCCAAAGAAGTAATTTTCTCTCCCAAAACCTCCAACAAATTTATTGGTCTGAGGTTTTCTAATCCTGCACCAGGCAAGGCTTCCACCAGTTTCAGCAGGGCATCGCATTGCACAAGAATACCAAGTTTTAAGTTATGTTATTTTTAATGACTTTTGGTAGCAGGTTGCAGAGCTTTCTAGGAAGAAAAACATATTGGGAGGAAGGACTGGAACTTTCCATTGAAAAGGAAAATGCAAGAATTTCTTAAGTGCGTGGCAGTTGATGGTGAAGCACGTTGCTATTTGTTCAGCAGAACCTTAAATTCACTTTATGTAACTGATAATAAAATGCACAACAGAGAGAATTCAGGCCCAGAGATCTTCTGTAAATGCATTTTGTTTTTCCTCGTGTTTCATGTCTCTCCTTTGTTCCTAGAGAAGCTTTCTCTTCTCCATACTTACATAATGCGGAGGCCTTGAGAGTTTCTTTGTCTCACCATCTTAGTGATAACACACAGTATTGGCAGGCTTGGTTCTCTTTTGTTTTTCTGTTTTTTGTTTGTCTGTTTGTTTGCTTGTTTAATTCCAAATGTTTATTTCTTCAAGAGTTACTTGGGTTTCTCCAATACACTCTGTCCTGCCTGAGCTTTTGATTTTTACTACTTCCTTGTGCTCTCTTTCTGTCCTCACCAGCTGGCCACAGCGAATGCTCAGCTACACTCTATTTCCCTCTGCCTAATAGCCAGTCACCTCTTCTGCCAATTCTGCTTATGATTGCTCTGGTTTCTCTCTATCCCTTTCCAACACTCCTGTCAGCTTGCAGCATCTACTTCATTAAGCGTTGCATTCTCTGTTTATCAGCGATGAAGGGGTCTTTATGGCGCAGGGGCAGAAGTGCACAGTCCACTGATCATTTGCACACAGCGTGGCATGTGCCTGATGTCCAGGATTTCCCAGTCTCCTAACAGGCAGGACATCACACAGACTGCTTTACTATGAGATATGTTTGCTCACCCCAGTATGCAAATCTTTGTATCTGAGGTTGGTTTCACCTAAAATTGTTAACATTGTGATATGCAAGTCAAAATTTTTCAGTGGGTTTCATAGATTCACACTTCCCTTGTTGGAAGACTTACAGGATTGCTGGTAGCTTCAGATTTAATGGGTCTACATACTCAAAATTTCTCTGTTTTCTGGCAACCTGCCAATCTGTTCTTCCGTATGAAGATGATGCAAAGTTTAGGCAAATGATCACAGGTAAAAGACAAGCACGGTCATCAGTCCATGTGTTCCAAGAGAACTCAGAAAGCTAACAGAGTTAGCAATTGCGAGGAAAGGAATGGACCACAAGATGGAAACCATCATGTTTCTGCTTTGTGAACTACCAATGTCCTTGTGTCTTGGGTACTGTCTACTGTCCTGGTCAGTCCACCATATACAGGGCAATAGCATGTGTCAACAAATATCCAAAACTTGAGACCAGGATTTTCATCTGGGAAAAGGAAAAAACAGGGTGGAAAACAAGGGGGCATTTACAGAAAGGATAGACAAAGAATCAATCTTTTTTTCATTATATGCTCATTTTGATTTGGAGGGCATAAGGGAACTGTGTTTTCCTAGTGAATTTCAGCTTATTGCTTTAAGAAATGTTGAATATTCTGGATATGCTTACAATTATCTGTATCTCTGCTTGGGAATGGAGCAGCATCTCACCAGAGCTGTGTTCAGACAGGAAAAGAAGTGCAGCACTGTATTCAGAAATAGCTCCTAAAACTGTTCAGCCATCCAAATTTAAAGAAAAATTATAACAGTGTTGATAGTCTGTCTTTGTGATGGGCATTTGTAAGTATGGCAAGGTGAATTCTATTAAAATCTGGCTAACTGAATGGTTGTTTAGCCCAAATGCTGTCATTCTGAAAGTTGTAAAATATTTAATCGAAGTTGGCTCATGTTGGGTTTGTGAGCCTCATGTATTCAGATGGTGAGGAGCAGTCCCTGCATCCTAATTGACAGCAACAAACTCTCACACTGACAGCTGCCTATGTATAATGACTCATATTTAAGAAATGTTTTTACAGTTGATTTATTTACTCACTGAATTGAGAATATCTCCAGTGGAAGAGTTCCTTTTTAAAAGCAAGCAATCATCTAACCAAAAAAACCAAACAAACAAAGAAACAAGAAAACTAACAAAACACAAACAACAACAATCTATTGAATCCACAGAGCATCTTCAAAATCTTCAGGAGAGACCGTTCCAATCTCCTCTCCTACTATTTATGGTGATCAATATTTAGGTAGGAAGCAACCGAAGCTATCTGTATACTTCCCTCAAAATAATTAAATGGAGTCAAAAGAGACAAAGCAAAGTTTGAGGCATGAAAGTTTTGGGGAAAACGATTTTGATACTTTAGTTTCAAGTTTTTTTCAGAAGTGAATCTGAATTTAATTCAAAGTATGTTCGTGCACTCTCTCCCTTTCAATTTAATGGTACAGAACAGATAGTAGGTATCAAAGTAATTCTAGTTTCTTCTTTGTTCACTTGGAACTGTCTGCTACTGAGGGCTATTTTTCTTTTTGAATAGTTCTGTATTAATCTCTGGTTCAGTCTTCAAAGTCCAAATCTATATCTTCACTAAGATTTTTTGACCACCACATGAGAAACTGTTTTCCTGTTTCCAAGTGCTCAGGCCCTGGCTTTCCAGGAATACTGGACTCAAAATCAAAAACCTGGTGTGCTGCACACTTCCACACAAACACAAAAAGTAGCCAGAAGTCAAGTCCTAATAATGAAAGTCACTTGATCAGATCTGTTCATGTGCCAATCAGGCAAACAGTAACCTGTATTTTGTTTCCTGTAAGCAAAGACGTCTTGGAAATTCCTCCCTGATTCCTATCTCCATTACTAAGAACGTGGTAGAGGGGCAGCCAGCAAAAGAAAGCAGCCACAAGTAGGACAGCTTTACATCTGATGAACTGATGTTCTAGAGAACTTTGTAGTCATCATTTTTCTCCAAGGGAATGCTATTTTAATTACCTGTAAGTCTTCTGCTTTTAAGAAAAATTAATTAGGATTTGTCAGTAACGTTTCAGAGAAAGTGTAAAGGGAAGTAAATGGTTGGTGTTAAAAATATCACTTGCTGGTTAGGTAAGTTGTAAAATTTGGAGATAAATATTTGGGGCTTGATTAAGGCTTGATTCCTCTGATACTGAGGAATATTCACATAGATGCAGCCAGCCATTCACTAACTTGTTAGTTTTCAGCCTCAGTTTCTAAAAACAATGAAGAAGAAAAAAATCCTCTGAATGTGAAAATTAAACTCACAAAAATAGTAAATAAGATTTTGAGGTTACTGCAAAATAGAAAGACATGAAAAAAGGCTTTGGAAAAAAAAACAAAAAAAAAGAGGTGGGGGTGAAGAAATGGAATGCAAGGTGTGCCTAAAGGTATTAATGCACTTACCTCTGTACCAAACTACATAGTGAGATGAGTGGAGTCACCGACCCCAGAGGTGTTCAAGAAGTGTTTAGATGCTGTACTAAGGGACATGGTTTAATGGGGGAATACTGATGGTAGCTGGACAGCTGGACTGGATGATTTTGGAGGTCTTTTCCAACCTTGGTGATTCTATGATTCTGATGATACATTTTCTCTTGATTTCAGTTGCTATGAAATAAACAATGAAAGGGCTTTCTCTATTTATCACAATGAAAATGATAGCATTCGGTAATATTTGGGCTATTTGGTGGGGGAAAAAAAAATGTTTTCTTCTAATATGGTTGTTGTTCTTTCCTAATCAGGAGACAGTGACATTCTTTTCTCCACCCGGCAAGTAGTAGCAAAATAGCTTCAGATCAACTTTCAGTGTATTACATATTTTTATAGCCCATCCTCCTCTCACATTTAGACAAAGAAACAAGTAAAATCAGTGAGTACATCTAGAGCCTCGTTTTTTCTTTTATTTATTTGAATTCAGAAAAAAAGTCATCTGGAGATTAACTCTGCAAGCCAGCATGGAGACCAAACAAAAACTAGAAAAACAATTATACTGCTGCTGCAAGCATTCCTGTACAATGCTCAAATTGCATGGTTGTCAATGCTTCCTGCCATGTTTTTTTTATAAGCCACTTTTGTCTCCACCTAAAAGCATTAGTATATTTTGCATCTATTCCATATTCTGTACCATTGTAATTGAAGTCTTTTGAAAAATAAAAATTAGATATTTGAATAAACCTCTCAAGCACTGAATGTATTATACATGATGAAGTCATTATACATATGTATTTCTATATCCAGTCTAATTCTATAGCTATATGGATATATCTTACTTAGTACCTCAGGGAAGCCCGAGTCCATCTGGCACAGGGTGCTGAAGATATTCACCCCACAATGTAGGAAAGTCTTGAACATAACATAGGAAAGTCCTGAGTAATTGTGCAGTCTAGTCAGTAAATGAACCACTGGAGAGCCTGCACAGCTCAAACTGTTTACGATCAAGATGCCTGGAGGCAAGAGCCATCTTGCCCTGGTGTTGCGATGTTTATACAGTACTGTCTGGAGGTACAAGTTATCTGTGCACCTGTAGTGCTCATTGACAGTGGCACTTTTTATTAACTCAGAAATGTGAATAAAAATTAAAAAATTTTCTGAGGTACAGAAGGATTGGCGATCAGGGTAGGGTTGCCCACCCTTATGACTGGAACTAGAGTAAAATGAATGCCAGATTTATCTGGGACACTGCGAAATATTGTTAGATACCAGTGAGTGTCCTCCAATTGTATTACAACACCCCTTACTGACATTTCCACTTTACCTACATCATTATGAAGATTGTAGATACTCACTCATTTTCCTGGACTGGCTTAAGCACTGGGTTACAGCTACAGAGCCATTCTGCTGTGCATACAGCATTCATTAAATAACAGAGGAGTGTGGTACCCTGCCCTAGTGAGTAAGGTCCTCTTTTGAGATGGGACAAATGTGTCTCCACCATGTAGGTGGCCAGAAAGACTGACTATATCTTTCAACCCCCTATAGCAGGTCACACTAGCGCATACCTAGAAGTTCCTGATATTAATGTGAGACAAACACTTCCTCCAAAACAAAAACAGAACAAAACCGAACAAAACATAGAACCCAAACCAACCAACTAAACCCACAAAAACAATAACATTACTCCTTCAAAACTACTCAGCCTTAGGCCAGATGTTATGGAGCTTGAAGCCAAACCAACCTTTTTTATTGCTTTATTCATACAAATATTTATATTTCTATGAAGTACAAAATTTAAATAAAGTTTGCATGCTACCATAATATCTTACAAAATAGTGGCTAAAGCATAAGGATAAGTGCGGGGAAAAACCCAGACAGAGGAGGAGTAATAGATTTGAATTCCGTTTATTCTGGGGTTAGTGTACAAATGACTGAGCTACTGAGAAAACGGGAGATATTGTTTCCTCCACGTTTGTGAATCCAGCACTCCTTTTCTTTCAGGAGCACCCAAGGTGTTTCCTTATGAGCTGGAAGGGATGTTTTTAGCCACGTGAATTTCTTTTTGTCTTAATGAAAGAAAATATAAAAAAGTTTGATCCAAATAATCTACTTACACAGCCCCTGCATTTGCTCAGCTGAATCAGGTTACCTGCTCTCTTAAACATCCCCAGGAGTCAGCCTATACATGCATCACTGTGAAAATTAAATTGGTGTCGTGGAAGAAAAGATAGTTCAATCAGCAAGGGAACCTTTCTGTGTGATGGAGTGATAGCATCCATTTCCCCTTCCACAGCCACATTCTCCTGATTTTCACAGGCAGAGCTTCAACAAAGTAATTGAGAGGGTAAAGTTACCCCTGCTGTGGCAAAGAAAAGTAAAACAAGGCTCCAGGAAAGAGTAGTAGTTACGGGATTGGGATTTTCCCACAGAGTAAATTGGTTGTAGGAATCACATGGCTCCATTGTAACTGTCCCCACGGCAGCACCTTTCTTGGTGCCTTGCTGTTGTGAGTCAGCCTAGCAGGAAAGTGAGCGCTGCACGACAGGTTGGCTAAGCAGTCATTATCCTCTTTAACTCTCTTGCTCATTAGTTGGAACTGTGGGAATTTAACAAGACCTTCTTCTGTAGCTGCCTAAAATCTCACCTTTAAGAATTAGTCTAAAGAAAATTCTCCCTCCTTCCTCCTTTCTGAAGATAGTTTTAAAGTCGTGAAAATCAGTTACAAATCTTTATTCTGGCCTAACATAGCTGCCTTGTACATCGTCAATATTGATTTTGATACCGGACTGTCTTGGTCCCTGTGAGAATCAGCAGGAGTTAAATTCTACCTGCACGTTATGGCAGCATACATTCAGGCTGGCTTTTACATCACAGAAGCTACTTGACTTCATATAGGGTCTTTTAGAGAAGACCACAAGGACAGATCTTTTGGTCATTGCTGCAGATCCTACAAGATGAGCTGCAGAATTTGTGGGGTGTAAGATGTCCCACTGAGCATGGCTGGGACTCAGGGAACCTTACAGCTCTGCCAACAGCCTTCTGGGAATCTCCTTATAGCATGCTGTATGGCTGCTTGTGGAAGAAACAATTACACCTCTTCTATGAGCAGTTCTGAGGTCTAGAGATAAAAACAGTGCTATGTAAGTGCTACTAGGGATGAGTGAACTTAGGTGGGTAATGTGAATACTGCTAGTGAGCTTCAGTATAAACGCAAGTTTATCTAATTTATCTCTCTAATGTCTTCATGTCAGAGGCGAGAGAAGAGGAAGAAAAGCAAGTGAACTAAACTATCACGTGAAATAAATGTAGTTTGGCTAGTTTTTTAGTTATATAGCTCATATCTATCACATATAAATATCTGTCTATCTATCTATCTATCTATCTATCTATCTATCTATCTATCTATCTATCTATCTATCTTTTAGTTGTATTCCATACTGATCTCTAAACTACCTCAGTGGTAGAGGTCTGTAATTGCACCAGGTATGGTTTTAGGAAGCTGCTGACAGACACACTGCATGCTTTTCTGTAGAAAATCATATCTGATAGCAATTACATTTAAAAAAATGTATTATATGCGAAGTCTTTAAGTTAGACAACATGTCAAATATATATAAAATATATGTCAAATATTAGGATGAGAGGTAATGGCCCTAAGTTGCACCAGGGGAGGTTCAAGTTGGATAGCAGGAAAAATTTCTTCCTGGGAAGAGAGGTGATGCAGTGGCAGAGGCTGCCCAGGGAGGTGGTGGGGTCACTGTCCCTGGAGGTGTTTGAGAACTGTGTAGATGCGGCACTGAGGGACATGGCCAGTGGGCGTAGTGGGGTTGGTAGTTGGACTAGGCGATCTTAAAGGTCTTTTCCAACCTTTATGATTTTGTGATTCTATGTAATGCAGTAGGAATACAGAGAGCTAGACATGACTGGTGAATTAAAATTTACTTATAAAAAAACTTAAAAGTGAGTTGTCTTCCATCCAAGTAGACCAAAACTAGATCTAGACGTTGCACTGAACTAAAGGAAGAATTAATTGGTAAAGTTGCTAAAATGACTACTGAGGACAACAAAGGGTGAAGATGCCTGTGAAGCAGTAGTGCAAGTGGTCATCTGAAATACATCAAATGCTATGTGTGTTGTAACAGATGGCACACCAAGTGCATTTGATGTGAATGTAGGGTTAATTACAGTATTTGAAAAAGCATTTGGACACCCATTTTTGGTGTTTCATTACAATGTGCATCAACAAGCACTGAGAATGAAAATAATTGAGCAAAGCTTGAAGAAATGAGTAAATTGCAACAAAAATAGTAAACTTCAGTATCTCATTTGCACTGAGCAATCACCAGTTCCAAATACATTGGAAATAATCAAATTACTGTATTTAGGATTGGTGAAGCATAGCATTATATGGTGGTTTAGCCGCTGGTGTGCAGCTCAATATGCCTTTTATTGTTTGGAGAGAGATTGCACATGGCCTCTGAAGATCAGAATAATTCACAACTGCCTCATCAGCAAAGGCTCAGAACCTAATAGTTTTGTTTACTTGGATTTGCATTTGAAACACATTCTAAACTTTTGAAGGAAATATGGATTTCTGGGTACTAAAATAATTTCAAATAACTAAACTGCATTTATAAAGTATGGAGTATTTCAGGACAGTGTTGATTCTCACCAAATATTGTGAAAGATAATAATTTCTTAAATTCAGTCTTTCTCAGTTTATTTAATTAATTTTGACAGCAAACAATCTAGTTTACCACAAATCTAATCACAATTGACTCAAAGCGTTTCAGAACTCATTTATACTGAACACCTGTAAGGTGAAGGTGGCTTCAGTTTTCAGCCAAATTCAGTTTGGAAAACAAAATAATTCAACACAATAAATAAAAATGAGTGATCTGAGGATTTAGTTAGGAATTCCTGAATAGGATGCACCAGTAGTGAATAGTCAATCATGAAAATAAAATTCAGAGCCTGAAATTACTTAACAACTTGCTCTAAGACAATGAGATGTTTATAACTAGCTTTGTCGTTACTTGTAAAGCAACAGCCTTTGAAAAGTTATTTTCTACCTACACAGCATATGAGATTTGATACAAGAAACTTTTAAAGCTGAAGTGTGCATGACATGTATTGCACTGAAAACAGTCAAAATCAAGCCAACAATTATGATGCTTCTCATAGAAATGGAAAATGGAAAAATGTTCTCAGCCAAGGAGTGTGTACTGGTCTTAACAGCGACTCTGGATGCATGCACAGAGAGAGCAAAAGAATTGCCATTTGGCAGGGGCAAAACCACTTGCACTGGTAGAATTTGTAGGTGAACCTGTGCTTCAAAGGGATGAAGAGCAGTTACATGATCTGTTGACCGACAAGCGCCATGTGTTCTCCTTTCACATTTTCCCTCAGCTGGCCAAGGCTGAGTTGTGCTCTCACGCAGCTGGTGGTTCCCAGATGTCACCAGCTCACCACCCAACTCCTACCCAGTGCAGCCATAAGGGAGAAAGACCATTCTTTCAATTGGTGTTATGTTAATGCAGTTTCCCCAGGTTAATCACCCATCCTGGGAAGGGTTTCCAGATACCGACCTACAGCACAGCAGAGAAAGCAGAGATGCTGCAGAAAACAGATATGGGGAAGGCAAAGTCTACTCATACACTCTGGACGAATGAGCATGGTAGTCACAGACAAGGTATCCAGCATGCTTGTTCACTTGCTTCTTTGTATCATACACTGTACAATAGCCTGCAGGAATCCGTTCTGCCCAATTCACCCTTAATTAAAACTATGCCCTTACCTCAGTAAACTGCCAGAAAGAGTGCGAAAGGTGGGTGGAATAAACAAATACAACACATTAAGCCATTGCCTCAATCAGTATCAATCAAACGTCTCATACACCTACAGTGTTTGAGTGTCAGTGATGGAAAATGGACATTAGTAGGATTTAGCTCTGGGTATACCATTGGATCAGTCTCAACCTAGTGCTCAAGGCAACTTAACAAGGTAGGCAAGCGTATGTGTGCAGAGATCTTTTGGTGCATTATGGCCAATCCTGGCTACAAGCACAAGTTAATCCATTCAAAAAAACCTTCCTGTTTTGAGTTCTATCTTTTTGCTACTAATTGAGCCGATTGAGAATTTTCATCAGAAGATACCAGACAGGATCACTGCAATACCATCCCTGCGAACTATCCCTGTATGCAAGAATTGTCTGGGGGGAAAATAGACACTTTGAAAAAGCAAATAACTGTGGCTATGCGATACCCAGATGAGATTTCTATCTGTATCATTCACTTTGGTCACCTGACCTGATATATTTCATATGCTCTGATCTTACGTTCATATGCCCACCTTACTTGGTTAATAACTGCTTCTCGGTGTAGATAAAGATGTTGTGGGAGAGGGCTGGTCTATTGACTGACTGGTCAAGAATGATTCCATAGCACCATGACGCAGCACATGGGAAAAAAATGGAACCACCTTTTTGGACTGAATGTTTTAATGAGTGGTTTAATGAGAACCATTGGTGATGGGTGGATGGTTGGACTGGGTGATCCTATGGGTCTTTTCCAACCTTGGTGATTCTATGAGAAGATTCTATGTTTCTATGCTTCTATGATTATGCATATATAAACTGGGATATATCTGCTTTCATCACTTTGG
>PPHD01025340.1:0-11799 GCA_002909625.1 Bambusicola thoracicus
ATTCAAGCTTTGGTTTTTATATTACCATCTTTGTTTCCTGAAACAAATGGGAACAAAAGGAAACTACTGCCAGAGGCAATGTGCGTCACCAGTTGCGGTGCATGTCTTCACGGATAGTTTATAAACAAATTATTCAAAGGGTTTTTTTTATATATATATATATATACCTGGAGGGTTTTCTATCATGTATTTAAATCCATGCGTGATAATTACAGAAAAAAAAAATTACAGAACCCAATGATAATATATTTACCTTTAGCAAATAATTTAAATGAATTTAGTTGTGGATATAGAATAACAAAGAGCTACAAAGAGTACTAACCAGTGAATAGAACAGTTGGTCTCTGGGGAAGAGTTTCAGGGTTTGTCTTTTACATTTGGTGCAAGTATATATCATTCAGAAGTGAAATGTATGGTACTTACAACACAAGTTGATTGGATAGTTAATAACTTTGACACTCAGAAGTTAACAAAAGAAAATAGATTGCATTTCTAATAGCAGTTAAGAGGAATAATTGTTGTATCTAACGATTAATTGAACAACGTGCCAAGTGATATCAATGTCAAAAGGAAGGTAAATGGCAAACAAGTAAATGAAACAATGAGAGCTTTTAAAGTTATAATACTTTATTTGGAAATAAATGAGCTTGGCATTATGTAAGAACTTGTCTACAAAGAAAAATTCATCAGTGTAAATATATTGGTATAATTATGCCTTTCAAAGCAACATAAACTGCAGAAAGAGAAGGCACTGATTGCAGAATAGGATTCTCCATATGAGGCATTGTGCAACTCTAACTACTGCTGTGGTTACAATGGTTAACCTACCCTTGAAGACAGGCCCTAAACCCATTTGGTAACTGTTCCATGTACCAGGCCCTGTGCTCTGAGCACTGGGCTGTGGCCTTTTGGAGCACGTTTGAGCAGGGTTGGGTGTTGTTCCCAGCTCACCTCTTCCTGGCAAAGCCAGACTGGAGTGGGATTGATGCAAAACCAATGATGAACCATATTGTTGTTTGTGCTCTACTGCATCACGTGGTAAAGTGGCAGGCTGATACAGTAAATATCATTTAAATGTATTCATTTTCACAATACATACAACAAACCCCCTGTTGCCATATTTTGCTATGACATTTTTTGCAACTGTAGAAATATAATTTTTTTACATTCTCTAACCTAGGAAAAAAAATAAGAGTCCGTTGTTCTCTATGCCATAATTAAGTTGATAAATAATGCTTTGATGGCATTCAGATATAGAGTTTAACAGTGAACTTAAAGAGTCGGTAATTTTCATGACTCAAGTTTTGATAAGTTAAACTTGAAACCCAATTAACTGGGAAGCAGTGAGGAAAAGGAAAGATCTTGCAATTCTTCCATGAGCACCTCACTTGCTTAGCTATGAATCTGTAAAACCACGTTCTCGTGAATGTAGTGTAACACTTTAAGTGGGAAAATTCAGATGTAATGCATGAAAAAAAAGAACACTAACACATCTTACACCAGAGTAGTGTCAACAGTTAGACTTTGTAGGTGTTTCTGGGTGTTCTTGACCTCCTAGAGAAATTGTCTTATGAATTTCAGTGAGCGTTCAAGAGAGCAACTGTAAAGTCTGCATCCAGTGTGTGTGTGTAAGCAGTTGCAATGCATGCAGTTGAGCAAAGCAGCACCAACCTGTGCATATAGAAGTGCTCTGCATCTGCAGAGACTATAGCCTCAACTTAAAGGAGCCTAACATCAGTGTAGCCTGTAGAATGTTTTATGGTTTAAACGCACATATGTATTAGGGGAATTTGGAAAAAAAAAATCTCTGTAAATGTAAAAAGATTATAGGTGTTCATGTACACTATACTTTACAAGAAGAAAATCAATTTTTCATTCCTCTGTGGCAGCTTGCGATGCAACTAGAATATTACCTGAACTAAGTAAACAGAATTATCTTCTAACTCGAATAAGAAAAATGTAGCAGGAACTCTTTATCACTCTATTTTCAACTTTTACTATCAAAGTTTGTCTGTGATTTAAAAGAAAGAAGGGAGAGGTAAATAAACTGAACACAGAATTGTTCTGAAAGAAGTTAAAACGAGCTCTGTGAAAGGCCTCTGAAAGGTTCAGAATGGAAATGATTTTCAGTTTAAATTACTTTTGCAGAATTGGAATGTGGCAGTCAGGAAGTTTCAGTGAGAAGTCCATTTTTTTTCTTCTTTTTTTACCTTGGTTGGTTTGTGTTTGTATGAATTGCCCGTGGTCCAGGCTGATAAATACCACTGAACACCATTGAACTGCTCTTGGAGTAACTGAGCACGTCACACAAGTTAAAAATTATTCTTCTCTAGCACATCTGTAAACATGGTAAATACTTCTTAAAGGTGTTGCATTTTGTTTTAACCCTTTTTACATGGATTTCAAATGATGGGTACATTTCAGTGACTGATACAGAGAGATGTACAACTCAGTGAATAGTATCTTGTTTTGAGTTAAGAATGCAGATTCTTTTCTTAGTTATATAAACAATAATAGTTGCATCAGAATTAATGGAACTGCAACAGAGTATATCAGTAGAGTGTTTTACTTGGGAGATTTTCCATATTGATCCTTGTCTCACTTTCTGGAGGAACAGTCATCTTCTGTGATGGTCAATTATCTTGTGCTGCACATAGAAGAAAAGGAATGAAAATTCCCACTGTGATCAGATGACCTTCACATGGAAGTACTTACAGCTTCTTCTGAATGTGTAAGCAGAAAGGTCTTAATCATCTTCATTTTTACGTTATATAGTTTCTCCTTTTTTGCTCTCATTTATAAAATCCAGCTACAAAATCTGACTTCATGAGCTTCGTCCTGTTTAGTGAAGTCTACATTCTCATATATTCTCAATAAAAACATGAAAATATGATTATCATTTTTCACTGTATGTTGGAACAAAAATAAATGTCACGCTGACTCTATACGTGCAATATAATAGTAGCTCTCTTGCTTTCTGAGTTGAATGATTCTACAGAAAAGGTGCATGATTGCCGCACATAGTGATCACCAACTATTTTGGGAACTGCTCTGTGCTCTTAATCCTATGCACTTAAGAATAACTAATGTTCATTTTGTGCATACAAAATTTCTTAATGCTTCACGCTTTTTTTTATACTTCCAGATTTAATTTTAATTTAAGGACTTTCGAACATTATTGTTTCATGTTCTGAAATTTCTAGATGATAATTTCACCTTCTGGTGCTTATATTGTTTCATTTTCTGTCTTGGAAATAGCTCTGAGTTGCTGTGAAGGTTATAACAGGTATGGAAAGGTATTCTTATTGAAACTCACCCTAGAAATATTGTTTGATTTTTTTATTTTATTTTATTTTTTATTCTGAGCTCTTTAATATGTTTATTGAGTCAGCAGAAGTTTATTGTGTGAACTTATTTATTGGTTGCCAGTGATCTTTCCTGGAAAATGGATGGCATTTCTGTTTTGGTAAGACTGATCCTGTCTTGTTTTTTAAAGACACCATCTGCTTTCCTGTGCTCCAAAGAGGACTGTGGTGTCCAGCGGGATTTCTATCATATGTTTGCCTCCTTTTCTGAACATCTGAATATTTTAGAGAGCAGCTAAAGGCATAATTCTTCTTCCTAAAAGGTGCATTGCTTTATATATTAAAATCATATGGAAATACTTGAGATTAAAGTTATTATAAATCTCATACTTTAAAATTTAATAATGAACACTTAGTGTATACTCATTAAAAGCAATTTTCAGTAATAGAGTCATTGCAAATAAATTAGGCAAACAATGGACACATTTTCTTAAATGGGAGCTTTGGATCTGGGTCTTTAAATATTGCTCAGATAAATACTCTGAAAAATTCCTCTTAGTATCACCATTCACAGTCACATTTTTAAAAGAATAAACAAAATCTAGCTTTATTCAACTGTGAATTCTATTGACCTGATTGAGCAACTTCTGTTCCTGTGTAAATTCATTACTTGCATGCTAATTACAACAAAAAACCTTTCATTGGGATCTCAACAGGATACGGGTGAGGATTCTACTGAAATTTTACTTCCTTTATATCGAACCAATGTCCCCATCCTTTTCAGTCACCAGCAGTAGAGCAAATGCTTGGGTGATGCATGTGCTTTAGTATCTTGTTGAATTTGAAATTTGGCAATTACTGAGAGTACTAATCTGAATGAAAACATGCAGATGCTTAAAACTAGAATTATCTGAACCATAGAAACATAGAAAAATGAAACATAATTACTTTCCCAGTCTGAAGTCGTTCTGTGTTTCAGAATTGGAATATGAACACTGTTGTACTTGCCACCTCAAATATATATATGGTGAACTTATGTGAAGTCCTTTTCTGTGATTACTAATATAATGCAGTGTAATGCACTGTAGAAGATCTGAAGCAGTGGCTAAAGCATCTGAGTGGATTGTCAGCATGGCTATTTCCTTAACGAGGTTTCTAAATTCACTACGCTATTCTCACATTTTTTTTCTTTGTTTCTTGTATGCTCAAGATGTGTGAGATGTCATTTCTAGACTGATTTTGTGTGTGTGAAAGATGCACAACACGAGGGACAACCAAGCAAATGTATTAATGGATGTAGCTATATTGATGAGTAACTGTCTGGTGTTCAATGACATCAGGCTGCATTCCCCATGGATAATCACAGGAAATGCCACCTCAGCCCCATCTGTTCACATTTACAAAAATAGGAAGTTGCATACCTGCCCTGTTTTATGCACTTACTTATACCTCATAATGTGTAACATCTTGCTTTATGTACAGTATCCTCAACATTTCACCCTCTTCATGCCATATGCATTGCACATGCCCTTGTGGCATTCTACATTTTATGTATGTAGATGCACACAGTTCTGTAGAAATAAGTATGCCCACATAGCACATTAAAAACAAAAAACAGTATTTGCTGCATACCTTAAAAGCTAATCTCTGAATTAAAACTGCTCCGGAGAAATAAAATACTAAATAATACTTAATTCTTCCTCATTGCCTAGAATGGAATTAAATCAGAATGTGATTCAAACATGATTATAATACAATGAATTTAAACCCTATTTTATCCACTATGAATAAAACAGATTATTCCTATTAAGGTGTGGCATAGCCACATAACGTTAATATATGTTGTTTGATCCTTATTTTTACTGCAACTGTTAATCAAGTGATTAAGAAGTTAAGTAGGATATATATCTGTTTAGTGACGTTCTGTCAACAAGTGCTATTGAACACAGAGATCCTGGCTGAATACTGTTCCTTTTAACTTTTCAGGTCATGCCACTCCTGTCTATCAGACAAATACAATAGGAATTACTCAATTTAACACCATTTCAGTTCTAATTGAATTCCATTTGCTAAATCCTGAATAAATACATTACAACTGCTGCTTCGGTCAAACAGAGAGAAATAGTCATCTTTTAATGACTCCCCTGTGGGTTTAATGCCTATCCTATCTGTTAGAATAATGATTCCTACATCACTGGAATATATTTAAATGATAATAGTTATTTAAACATGCCAACTCTTTATACAGTAGATAAGTATTTTTAATTTGTATTTATGAAATCAAAAGGCTGGCTAGAATAACTAGTTACTCATTTGTCTATTTTCTAGAGTATCTTGGTATCAAAGCAAAGCTACAGGATTATGACAGGGTTTTATATTTGCTTTTAATACCAGTTTTCGGTGGAAAAAAAGTATCCCATTGAGGATAGGATTTATGTCAACAAATAATAATATCTACCATGTAAATGCACTCCCTGCTCATCACCCTTGATAGTCTGTGGAGGACAATAGGCCACCTACATGTGATTCATCTGTTTGGACAGCAGAAAAGCTTAGATTAATGACTCCACGAAAGTGATCTCATGAGAATTCAATTCAAAGATATTTTGTCAATTATAGGCATCCAAAGTTAGGTGAGATGACTCCCACTTACGATCATAAATGAGAAGTTCATTTGTTGACATCAGTAAGCTTACCTTGCAGAGAAAGTTAATTACCTTATAAGGCATAAATTTAAGGGAAAAGAGGTTGTGAAAATGCCTTACCTGAACAGAAACAAATAAAACCAGAAAAAGAAATCTCATTTGCTTCAGATCAGTTGAATACTTCAACTCAAAATAACATCACTTCTTTTTCTTTCTTTTCATATAAACTTTAATACTGCTGATCTCATTAATGTATCTGACAGACCAGTGGTCAGGCATTCACCTGAAGTGTGAGAGACTGCACTTCCTGAAACCTTGCTATGAACTAAGCAGGAGAAATACCCACGTGTCCCTTCATTAGAAATGAGAATCTTCATTACTGAGACACGATCGGCACACAGCCTTCTGTACCTTGTAAGTTTCATGAATGGTCGCCTAAGCCCCAATTTGTTTTCTAATGCAGACCAAGATATTAGTCAAATCTGACTCACAATGCTGAAAAATTTCAGTTCTAATTAATTTTTTTTTTTTGAATAAACTTCTCACAACCTCCCACTCTCTCTGCCTCCAAAATTCCATCTTTAGCACAGATCTTGTGGAACAACATAGATGATGAGAAAGAGCGAATCTAATATAAATCATGTACTTTGCAGAACTTCTTTTAATTGTAATGTGTTAAGCAAAATGGTCTTAAATATATGCTCTTGAAAACATATCAGTGCTAGATGATTTCTTCAGGACTGTGTGCCAATCAAATCCATTGTAGCTTGAGTTAGAAGGAGTAGGATGAAGTTTCATGCAGAACATGAAAGACTCCAGCGACAGAAGTGGATTTCAATTCTTTGAACAAATGTAGTCTACTCTGTGGGTAAGACACCATACACAAGAAACACCCATTCTTGCTTTGCAGTAGAATTCCTGTGTGAGCCCTGCTCCCTTAACCTCTCCCACCCAATTAACAAGGTGCTGATATTTGTGACTTGATAGCAACATTTTATGAGGAACCTCTTTGCCCTTTCTGGTGTAGTAGAGGCTGACTCTCAGCAATGAAGAGTTCAAAGCTTTGTGTTATGTTTTGTCTCAGAAAGTTGCCTCGAACATTAAATGAGTAGAATGAATGCTGTAGTTGAGAGCATTCGCTTATCAACCAGAACAGAGGGAAGAGTCACTTCTCCCCCTTCCTCCAGGCATGCTGCTTTTTCTGCTTTTTCTTATTCACCACTCCTTTTCTTCTGATCTATTTTCCAAATGTTCAAAAACTTCTTTGATTTTTGTTCCACCCTGAAGAATTTTTAATATTTTACAAATTTTCTGAATGCAGATCCCTAGCAGGATATAATTCACTCAGAAATCAGCTAAAACATAATTATGGCAAAAAATATCCTGTATCGGGAATTAGATGTTATGAATCGGAAAATGTTTGATCTGTTCCATGCGATTCATTCTTTTTAGGAGATCCAGCTCAGGCCTTTCAAGCTGCAAGTTTAAAGGTGTGTAGATGGCAGAGTGTCTTGAGTTCTCTCTGCCTGTGGACAGCTTGCTGACAGCTTTCCACTACCAAAGGATAGTTGTTTTAAAATATATTCACAGCTCACTGAAAGTTATGTGTATGTCTTAATCATAGCTGTCAGCAAATATACACCCTGTGGTGTGTTGTCACTAAAGTAATCCACAATGAGTAATGAAAATACATTTAGTTTGGAGCTCTTAACAAGTAAAGGAACTCAGCAAGAAGTTCTATTTTTAAAGTTTGACTTGAATGAATGAAATATTGAGCTGGTGATGATATCTGCAAAGACATCAGAATGTTTATTCATTTCTGATGGGAAGCTTATGCTGATTTTACGATCCTCGTGGACTATCAGCCAGCCCTGTCTTCATGTTTCCGACACGTTGGTAGCCATTTCTCTCTTAGTTTACTCCAATTCTGTTCCTTGTTCAGAGTCCCATAACTGCTTTCAAGACTGCGCTAGAAATGGTATGTTAAATATTCCCATTGATAGCATGCAGTTATTAAGGAATCCCAAGGGTTACTTGTCACCTTTAAGGAAATGTTGCTCGGCTTTATGTTTTCTAAATAACTAGGTTGATGTGACTTTTTTAAAGTGGTATTTCCCCCTGTAGCTATTCCGGTACATTTATGAACCCTGCAAAGTCTTACTAATAGCTCATTTCAAAACAGAAACTTCTGTGTTGTTTTCACATTTGGTGGTACTTCCATTGCGGTCAATAAAAGGGAAAAACATGCAGTGATTTTACCTCTTCAAGAATTAAACACTGAAGTGAGGTATTTAGAATCATCTGACCATACTGTTTGATCCTTCAAATAACATGGCCAACTGGAGACAATGTACTTATGAAAAACAGACAGGAGATATATGGGCAGGTGTTCAAAGGATCCCATTTAAATTGTCTACTTTTCTTTCTTCTGTTCCTGAACTTCTAAAATCAGTAACTAAGATTTTCAGAGATGGCAAGTTGCAATGTTAAGTTTTTTCTTATGTTAGAGCATACATGTTTTCATTCTCTATTGTTTTATTTTATTCTTTTTTTCTTTCTTTGTCCTTTTCATTCTCCTTCCTCATTATTTTTTGCTTTTGCTTTCCATGTTCTCCTTTGTATTACTATTTTTTCCCTTTCCCCTCTTTTTTTTTTTCTTTTCTTCTATTTGCTTTTCTTTCTCTCTGTCTCTTTTTTTCTTTTTTTTAACCACTGTTTTTTTCTTTTCCCTTCTCAGGGTGACCTTAAGCTAATTTAATCTATGTAGATAAAAAAGCCCATCTTCTAGCTAATGAAAAGATAAGATAAACCCACACAGATTTGAGGTGTATGATACAGTGTTATGTGCTTACAAACAAAAATGTGTTGGCAGCAGCCCAAAAGTGTCCTAGAAGATATACAGAAAGAGAGATAGACAGGTAGAAACAATTACTGATCAAGACCTTTTGTACTAGGAGCTGAAGTTAATAACATTTTATATCAAAATCAAGTGTTGATCCTCAGGGTGGAAGATGTATTCTGAAAATGTTTACTGATACTTACCTCTGTGCTGTCTTGTAAGGAAGTAGTTCAAATTTAGTGGCATGGGAGATATTCATAAGTAGAAAAATGTAAGATCACACCTTGGAAAATTAAAGTGCTAATCAACGATTGTTCCATTTTGAAATTAGTGTGGCTGCATGCAGCCAAACAGAACTGTTTTATTAATGAGAACAAATATGTGTATTTATTGTAGAATGAGGAATCTCATTTAAGAATGGGTGAGGAAAGGACTGTTCAAAGCCAGCACTATGCAGAACAGAGCTGTATTTCAGTTGTACCCACAGTTATCACAGCTGCAGGTGATAACATAACCATATTTGTACCAAAATTTCAAGTATTCCTCCTTGTTGCTGAGTGCAGCACAACCTGGATACAGAATCGAATCCAGTTTATTGACGTTTCCACGCTGTAAGATTGATCTAAAGAAGGAGTGTCCAACCCACGGCCCGTAAGCTACATGCAGCCCTCAACAGCTAGGAATGTAGCCCTACAAGATCACTGATTTTTAACATTATGATGTGATTTTTAGCAGTATTTTTTGTGACTCAATTACACATAGCTTAAGCATGGGGCTGTGCAGGTGACGATGGAATGCTGCGTAGGGAAGGGTGCAGAGCAGTGCTAACTCCACCTCACACACCCACCACACACATTTAGTCAAAGCGCAACCCACGTGCTTTGCATGTTACATGTGCTTGTGCCTCTTGGTGAGTATAACACAGTGATTGCCAATAATATTTCAACCTACAGACATGCGTGCCTGTAAAGACATGCATTTTTTGGTATTAAGCAGACATGTTAGTTTTCTTATTTAATTTTAAAAGTTGGGCTTGTGTCGGTTTGTAAAATATTTCAATAAGTTAACACATTCACTGCAGAAGTAATATTCAGAATACTCATGGAGTATTGACCAGTTTTGTAAATTTCAGCATCTAAAAAGCTCACAAAAGGTATAAAATAATTTGCAATATGTCCTTAATTAGCTCTTCTACATGTATTTGATTAGAGATTCACAAAAACAAGATCAAATATATCCCACCACTTTTATGTTTGTTCTACTCTCCCTTTTTATGCTTTAATAAAATACATAAAAAACACAGATTTTGTTATTTCTGTCCATTAACTACATTATGTATTCTATATGCAGCCTAAGACTATTCCTCTAAACTCAGTATGGCACAGGCAAGCCATAAGATTGGACACCCTTGGTCTAAAGGAAGGTTTTTCCATCAGTATCTCGAGTCTAGTCTCTGATAACTGAAATAACTTTGCTCCAGATTGACACAGTTTTGAGCAAAGAAAAAACCACGGGCATCTTGGCTGCATTCAAGTCTTGACACTTTGAACCAAACTAACAATACTCCAGTTTTAGATGTTAGGAATTGTCTGTAACTTTGAATTTATATTTTCACAGCGGGAGGTTTGAAAACAATTTCCAAAGGCTGACAGCAGTCCTGTCTATTTGTTACTCACTGTTTGAAGGTATCTTTTTCTCCCTCTCATTTCAAATTAATGAACTTTGTGTCTTTCTTTGGATCTGCTGATCTGAAGGCATGGTGTCCTATATTGACAGGTACAGGACAATGTTTCTACAGTGTACACGGAAGGTTGGGCTGGGTGGTTGGCTTTTTTTCCTACCAGAAATGATTTTCTTCTTTCCATTTCCTGTCCTGTAAAAATGTGTGTAATCATTTATCCCCTTCTTTCCGACAAGCATTGTTAATTATGCTACAAGTAAAGGCCCTTTTTTTTTTTCTCTCATTTTGTTTTGAAACAGGATACTTAGGGTTGGCATTACCTTTAGGAAAGATTTCTAGCAGAGGAAATTTCTATTCTCCCAGTAACACTTAAAGCTAAGTTTGTTGTGCTTGAACTCTCTTCAGATGTTGGGGTTTTGTTTGTTTATTTGTTTTTGCCTTTATGTAAAGCAAGAGCTTTCCTTTGAAGAAAGAATGATATCTAAAATGTCTCTCAGACTTTGAAGGTTCCCTCAGATAATATAAGGAATATTCGTTGTTTCAGGAAAAAAAAAGAAAAAGAAAAAAAAAAGAAAAGTAGAAATTAAGACATTCTCTGCTTCCCGGGTGTCTGATCTGCATAACTGAAAACTCTGAAACAAATGCATATTGGTAAAAATCCAGGAGTATCTAAGCAGAACAGCACTTCATCTGTTGTGGCAAATTAGAGTAGTATTCCTTAACCACCCATTTGGAAAATGTGCTTTTTCTTTTCCGCTCCGTAATCTCCTCACAGCTGATGATTGCACCTGTCTTTTTTTCCTAAGAGGTATTTTTAAAACAGACTGATACCAAAAGTTTCTATGTCTCCTCTCCAGATCTGTAGACTGACAGATAGATCTGCATAGAACAGATATGTGGGGACATTGTTGTGGGGCCCCAAAAACACCATGAATCTCCCCAGGCAGGACAGCATTCTGTATTCTAAAAGGCTCCAAAGCACCACCTTAAAGGAGGAACCCTTCCACTAAGGAAAAACAAATGCCTTACCACTGAGCTAATTCTAAACTTATTAACATCTTATCTTGAGAGCTTCTTCTCAAGGCTGTTTTACTAGTTCATTTGCCTGACACCATACACAGGTAGGGATTGGCCTGTAGTTATACCAGATGTTGGATATTCCTTTATCCTAAAAAATGTCTGTTTTAAACAATAGTTAAAACTCGTGTTCAGCTTATATTAAAAGAACCACTTTTTTCATACTAGGGATGCAGTGTCTCATCATCAGCATTGTGAAGTATCTTTCTGGCATTTTGTTTCTCCTTTCTCATTTTTGAGTCTGAATTCTTC
>PPHD01025341.1:0-11799 GCA_002909625.1 Bambusicola thoracicus
TAATTTTAGAGACAGTTTCTGTTTTTTTGCAGTTTTATACCTGCGTTTAGTGATACATATTAGTTGATACATCATTTAGTTCACATATTTAGTCTAGACCCTTGTAGCTAGATGAAGATATGTTAGTGCCTAGTGTGTCTGCTCAGAGGACTGTTTTTACACTGATTATACAAAGAAAATCAAAACAATATATTTTCTTTTATGCTCCATGATTGTTCCATTGTTTTATTGTTGAATTAATGAATGATCAGTGCAAAATTTGCAACAGAAATGTTAGATGCCACTGGAAGGGAAACTCCAGTGTGTTTTATGGATAATTCTTTTTTTTTTTTTCTTACTCCTTTGTGATTACAGAGTGCTATATTTTCAGGATGGTGAGAGAAAACACTGAGGGCAGCTCTTGGAGCCAGAACGCAGACTTATTTTAGTCACTGGTCTTTGTACAGATTGACTGCTCTTGACTTCGCTCCCTTTCTGTGTTATTTGGTGTTAAAAATGGTTTGCAGTGTTTCAGAGTCCCAGAGTGTGTGGCCTGAGTTATATTCTGTGAGAACTGATAGTGCCGGTGGAACTCAGAGTTGATAAATGCTACTGTTACCATACAATTATATACTAAATGTTAACCTGCATTACTCTCTCAGGCCAACACACTGCACTCCCAGGGAAGAAACGCATAACGTGACATGAAGAAAATGAGAACATATTTAAATAGGATGTCTCCAGGATAGTCTAGGGAGAGATTAAACTGGATTCCAGCTTAAGTCTTGTGTAGGTACATATGCCTGTGAAGAATTAACAAAATGGGAGACCTAAAGGGATATGCTTAGCTTGCCATTTTTCCCCCAGCTGGTAGAATCTGGTATATCGTTTCTAATATAACACTGTTTGAATATTGCTTTCTGTTTCAGTTTGCTTTTAGTTTCTTTGAGGAAATAATTCTAAGGCCTGGTTTCTTTTCCTATTGCTGTTTCTTTCAGCAGTGTCTTACTGGTTGACTTATGAGAGGAAAAAGTGCTGTGAGATACAGTGCATAGATAATCAAAAGCAGTAAGGCTTTTTATGTGTTTGTTCCCTGCTAACTTCTTCTTGTGATTATTTATAACAATGTGAAAACAGTATCTATTTGCACGAATGCTAAGAAGACACACCTGATTTAGTTGTGCGTATGAAGAAAGGGAAATATACAGAATATTTCTCTTTTTAATTCCTGATTGAAATCCATTGTGCGTTGTTGTTCTCCTGTTAGTAATCACAGACAGAAGAGCAGGCTGTCACCAACAACATTTCCTTAATTTGTATTTCAGAGGGTAAACATGTAGAACATATATGGATATGTATGTGCACAGATGAGTGTACACTGGTTGTAATGTGTAGTGATATAGTAAAGCCCCGATAGAGTGAAGCAAAGGGAAATCCCTAGCAGTATTACAATGTGTAGGTTGTGTTTACAATCAAAGTAAACCTTTTTTAATCTGTGAAATGAGCACTTGTTTGTAGGAACACAGAATACAGTGTGAACACTATCGCCATCATTTCTAAGGGAAGTGATGAGTTGTACTTAAGAGGCTCTAGGACACACGGCATGTGAAGGGGAGATAACCAGAACACAGCTGGCTTTGAGAGTCTGGTTAAAAGGCATAAAACTTCTTTCTTTATGGAAGTAAAGCAGTTTGAGTTGATAGGCTTGATGGTGGAAGCTAAGTATTGATTATTTTTTTTTTAATTCATTATTTATAATTTGGAAAGTTTATTTTACTCTACATCAGCTTTCAAAAATACTATTCATAAAAGATAATAGAGCAAGGTCTGGAATATGGATTTACAGAATGTTTTATCCGTAGTAGGAAAAAAAATATATGAAGAAAAGAAAATGGATTCCATTTTGGTCTGTTCAACTTGATGTTGTATGTTTAAGAAAACAGTCTATTCTTGGGAGCTCAGTTTGTACTGATGATCATAAAAATGATTTTGAGGAGGGAAAGAATGTGTCAGAAGCATTTTCTGGAAAATGCAATTAGCAAGACTAAATACCACTTCTCCCTTAAAAATCAAATCACAGCAAAGCACCCTGCAGAGAGAACTGTTCGTGGACAACTGCCGGAGTCAAGGCAAGAAATATACAGATGTCTGTCTGAATGGGGACAGATGTGGTTAAGTTCACACATATCTTTATTGTGTGAGCAACATTTTTTTTTTAATTCACGTGTGTGTTTTCAGTGCAGTGCTTTGAAGAATAATGAATGTTTTGCCTATTCGGTACCTGCAGCAGAAGGTACTTAGTAAAAAATGTCTAATAAATTGTGTCTTAGAACTCAGGATCCTGATGCACTTCTTTGACTTGAAAGACACAGTGAGGCTAATTGTGAATTGTTTGGATCTATTGTAAGCTGCATCAAATTTCTTTTTAGGTGTTTTGGTGAATAGCAACAGGAGCTGCTACTTTTATTAATATTTTATTAATACTATTTGTATCCTTAGGAGCACAGAACCATGAGAAAAAGAAGTATGAGCGAAGTTATATTTTGCTGGTTTAGTGTTATTTAAATGTTTAAAGATAGCAAGTCCCACCTGATTGTTTCTTAATGAGCTGTACCTTAAGAAAGAATATATGAATAACACAGCAACCAGAGCTCATTGATGATATTTGAAAAACTGTGTTTCCTTAACAAAAGAGTAAGCATAGCATTATTTGAAGTTTGAAAGTTGTAAAGTTTGAAAAGAAGTAAAAAACAGATCAGATTCTATCATGGGTGTGCTTTGCTTCTTAATTGAAAGATATTTTACCAAAGACATTTGCAGACATTTTCACTGTTGGTTTTCATTCCACTTCGGCCAGCACTTTTTTTTTTTAACAGCTCTCACACAGGAGGAATGAGAAAATGCATTTCTATCTAACGTTCTGAAGAGGTATAAAGATCTGAAGATAGAAAACACCATTATTATGGTGTGTCCTTTCTTATCAAATGTAGTTCCGGTTTCCTGAAACTAAAAGTACCTTCACAACAACTTTGTAATAGAGACAGGTTTATTTTTGCTTGGATGTTTGGAGTGATTACATACATAGCAACCGTTTTTGTCTCTACAATTGGATTTTGCAGCTCAGTGATGTATTATTAAATGCACTGAGCAGTTATGATACAACCTCTGAACAGTTCTGAAAGGGAGCTTGGGATTATTCCTAGTTAACAAAACATAATGTAGAAGGTAGGTGGTTTTTCCCCAAGAGCTGATTTCTTGCATGGGATGCAACAGGATTTCTTTACTTCAGATACTTGTGCCTGAATCTTCTAGCAGTGAGAAAACAGTTTATGAAAACCAGAATGTGTAAATTGCGTATTATTTCCAGAGATCATCAGAATATTTTATTCTTCATATAAAGTCTAATGCTGTTCTGGAGAGAAGAGGATTCATGGTTAGCAACTCATATGGATTCTTCATTGATTTTATTAAATAGTGGATTGGACAATTAGTGTGTCAAGATTGTACAGCATAAGTATTTTGATGCTTTGGACAGCTTTGTTGCATGCTCACCTGACTCAGACATAAAAAACTAAAGATTTTTGCTTTTCTTACAGCCCTCTTGTCAGTGTGAAAGTGCATGAGCTCTGCTGTTCTTGAGTACTAATGTGGTATTCTTCCATAAGTGAGAGTTTATGTTATAGTGAGAATTTGGAATTCAGGAATTGACATTTTTTCAGTTTTTTAAGCAATGATTTTTTTTTTTCTTTTAAGCAGCATGTCACTAAAAACACATCTTAAAAGAGCAAACTGAGATTCAGACTTATGCCTGAATATAACCTGAGCTCTAACTGTTATGCTTAAGAAGCTCTTGTAGATTAGACCTTATCTTAAAATTGCCTTCACTTACTTCCATCTTGTATGGAGTCAATTATGGTGAGTTGGGATGTTATCTTTAATAGCTGAGTGGAATTTTCAAATATATCACTACTTAAGTTTTATAGTGCTTAAGTTTCTGGAGGTGTGGAGGATAAAAGTAATTCTGAACAAATATTTTTGTTTGTTTGTTTTAGGTTCACTGATAAGATGCAAACCAGAATCTGCCTGTTGGTTATCTTTCCAGACATGATTCAGAGCTAATAAGGGAGACTGAGAAGTACCATGACTCCAAACAGGAGCGTTCTGGTAAGTCAGTCACCTAAGTCCATTAGGAGTTGGGAACATGGTCCTTCGCATGAGCAGATTTTTTTTCTGCTCCTTCATAGTTAAAGTGTACTTTTTAAAAAAAACATTGCTAAAAACACAGGCCATTTACATTTTGTAAAATGTTCGTGCCATCAGAAAACTTGAGAATTAAAACCAGCACATTCCTGAAAGATAGCATAAAATCATAGAATCATTAAAGCTGAAATGACCACTAAGATCACCTAGTCCAACTGTCAACCCATCACCATAAACCATGTCACTCAGTGCGACATCTGCTCTTGAAAACCTCCAGGGATGGTGACAGTGACTCCCACTTCCCTAGGCAGCCTATTCCAATACCTCACCACTCTTTTTGAGAAATTTTTCCTAATATCCAACCTGAATCTCCCCTGACTCAACTTAAAGCCGTTACCTCTTGTCCTATCGCTAGTCGCCTTGGAGAAGAGGCTGACCCCCGCCTCACTACAGTCTTTCAGGTAGTTGTAGAGAGAAATAACATCTTCCCTGAGCTTCCTCTTCTCCAAGCTGCAACAATCCCTGTTCCCTCAGGTGCTTCTCATAAGTCCTGTGCTCCAGACCCCTCACCAGCTTTGTTGCCCTTCTCTGAACACACTCCAGGGCTTCAATGTCTTTCTTGTAGTGAGGAGCCCAAAACTGAGCGGAGTACTCGAGATGCAGCCTCACCAGTACTGATATAGAGTTATACTTAATTAGAACATCCTAATCTTCTAGAAAACTTCACAGCCCTTCAGCATTGTGTTCTGGTTTTGGTCAAAGGAAACACAGTGCTCTTTGTATCTATGAAGGTTCCGCATTCTTTCAGAATTAATTATTTGATGTTTCTGTTACATCTTTCTTCGTAAGCCTACATTCCTCTGCATGTCAGGAACAATAGTCTTATATTCAAACTCCATTGAATAACATCATCTGCCTTAGGAGTTTCTCCTTGCATTCAGAACTATGTATTGGCTGCTATACAGCAAAATTTAAATAAAGCTGATTCCACAACATATACCTAATACGTATGTATTCACTGTCTAAATATGTTTTACAGGCTCTTGATCTCCTTCCTGAACTCTTAAAAGCTTAATTTTTAATGTGGTAACCACCTGGTTTTTAATACTTCTAGTTCTTAAGTGTATTAGTGCTCTCATTCTAGCATGCACAGTTCCCTTATACCTTCAGGGATGATTTGATTGTGTTAATATAGCTAACAGTATAGCTTGACTTTATTAAAGCCTACTAATGTGTTTAAAAGGGATGGAGAGGTCACACAGTTTTCCCTTTACACTAGTTCTGATCAGTATTCTTACATACTTACATTAATGTATATTACATAATATATACACAGGTGATTAAAAGAAAGAGCTATGCCACTTTAATGTCACTGGAAGGTAGGGTGCAAGTATGTAGTCTGCATATGTACATGTAGATATCACCCAAAGATAAACTGAGTATTAGGTAGGGCAAAATAGCCCTATCTAAGAAAATCTGGATAAATTCTTCCTTACTTTTCCTCTATGCAGAACTCTTGTACAAGTATCTAGTCACCCCTCTCTTTTCCAGAATTTCTCTTCATCTCGTGTTTTGATAACTGCTACACTTCATTGGTGTTCTTAACCCACACTGGGCCCGAACAGCAAGTGGAGACTTCTGATTAATGATTACCTCTTATTACTGACTTTTTTGTAAAAGCAGTAAAGAACAGATTATGTCTAGCATTGTACCGTTGTTAAGGCATGAGAGTTTCTTCCTACAATTCCTAGCCTTCTTGACTTTGTTTTAGTCAGGCTGTTCCCTAACTTAATCTAATGGACATTAGGTATCCTCTGAACTGGTGTGCACATGTAGTTCCTTGCCTGTACATGCTTTATCTTTCTAAGTAGAGCCATGGAAAAGCATCTTATGCGCCTTAAAATGATGCTTCTTGGCAGTTGGGAGAGCATACCTGACATACCATAATCTAGGATGCAAGCAGAAGAACAGAGACTAGCTAAGAAGAGGGATTTCCAAAATATTGGTGTATTTCTCATGGTTCACACACGAGAAAAAGACATTTGAGAAATGCATCCAATGCAAATACGGAGCCTGGATTAGAATTGGAAACATCTGTAATCCCTGTCTCAGTGAGGCACAGCTGTAGTAGCACAGTGAGTACTACTCTGTAGCACAGTGGGGTAGAGCTGTAGCTCTATTTCTGTAAGGGTACCACTGCAGGAAAATAAATAGGGCAACTCCTGATCTAAGCTACTACTATTCTATCGTCATGATGCTCTTCTGACAGCCACATGTGAGAATGACATTACTAGTGCATCAAAAAAAAGGTCATAGTTGCTTAAATAAATAACACTGGTATTTTGCAAATGAGCAATTAAGTTATGAAGGTTATTTTCGTATCAGTGCTGGCATAGATGCCGCTTTGCATTATTTAACACCTAACACTCCAGAGTGAATTCTTTTTGTCAAGTATGCAGTGTAGCTTTGTTGTGGTAACATCTCTCATGACCTCCCCAAGCATGGGCAGAGCTGATAGAAGTAAAGTTCCGCACTTAATTGCCATGTAGATAGCTTGGTTGTCTTCACAGCCTCTCTCTTTGCTCACTCCCTTCCTCTCTTGCGCCATTCCTTCGGCAGCAGTTTCCTCTGATTCCTGGCACAGAAGTATGGTGTTACTGCAATGTGTGCCCTCTGCAGTAGCTGATGTCTGTCTCAGCTGGCTTTTCCAAGACTCTGGAAACAATTTCTATCTTCTTTACCTCTTCACTCATATCTCCAAAGTAGGACACTACATGAAATAATTGGCTTGACAGAGCTCCCATTACTGAAGTCACCATGGTAGAGAGTGGTAAGCCTAGCCTCTGAAGTGATAAAAACTAGTCAAGAAGTGATGACGTCCCTTTATACTGCAGTTTATCAGAAGGGATTCCAGGAGGGAAAAAGTTAAAAAAGAAGTCTTGTGAAACTCAGAATTTGTTTTTTAGAATGCATGAGTCAGTGTTTACTGTAAAGTTTTGTTTTTTTTTTTACTACGGACCGAACAAGGAAGGAAACAAAATATTTGAGCTCTCTGTGTAAAGGCAGCTACTTTCTCTGTGTCTTTTTCTTTCCTCTGTTTAATTCCCAGTACCCTAGAGATACAGTTTCCTCCCTTAGCAGGGACTGTGACCTTAAAAATAGCCAGTTCCAAAATAAACACAGCCAAAAAAGAAAAAAAAGAAAACCAACACTTCAATTGTTTCACATATATGGTAAGTAATCAAAACTGCGTCCTTGCTAAAGCTGAAATTCGTAAACTTTTGAAGCTTTTGTTTCTCTGAGACTTTTGTTTCTCTGAGAAATCCATTAAAACCTTGGGTGCCCTTTGCCAATGGTTTGTCTCTGTCCTTACCACTGTGGCAGAGTTTCCAGAGGACACAGTTTGTCATTGGCTCAGTGGAGGGTGCGCTCACATCACACAGGAAAGGGATGATCCCAAGGCCTCCTCATGGACACCTCTATATGGGCTTGTCTCCTGCTGGCATGCATCACTGTTGCTTGGGGCCAACTGGAAGAGCTGACGACTCTTCAAATGGAAAGCTTTTCCTATCACTTTTGCTTCTAGTTTTAAAATGCCATTCTGTGTTGCATGAAAGAGGAGGTGGTCCCACCCAGGTTCCGTGTCTGGATTTAGGCTTTGGTAGTCACTCTGTCCAGGAGGACTTCTGGGCTGTCTCACTGCCACCACGTCCTTCGCTTCCATCTGCAATTGGACTAGAATTCACACTTTATACAAAAGCCTTTTCCAGGGAAGGAAATCATCTAGTGGGTGAAAAAGCCCTTCCCAGATCCCTGTTATTAAGGGCTGTACTGATCATTCAGGAGCCTTCCAGTGGTGTGCAACTGATAAGGACAGAAGGATAGGAGAAAGGACATTCAAGTCCACCAAATAAATCCCCTCTGACAAGCAAGAGGAATATTCTCCATGTCTGGACAGTGAGCTGTTGTCCTTGCATTCTTGCATGGATAAGTTAGTCAGGTCTTACAAATGCAGCTCAGAGAGAAGTGTCTTCTATCTTTGTTAAGAAAGGCCTGTTTAAAACCAGTGGAGATTAAAGAGTAACGGGCTCTTGGATCTTCAAAAACATTTCATATACTTCTTCCACAAACACCAGGTAGTACTTGTCACAAGATGCAAGCATTCCCTCTGCTTTTCAAGACCCAAATTCATTGTGCAGGAGTGAGTTTTCTACCTCTTCCCACATGAATACGCCAAATCTGTGTAGCATAGAAAATATTTGGGCACTCGAGTACTTTCCTCTGAATATAGTCTTAAATCTTTAATTTAATTAGAAAAAAAGTGCTAAAGCATTTTGAAGTCTGAGAGCAAGACTATGAAACTTTTCTGATTAACGCAGACAGCTTGGTTCTTTTAGGTGTAGGAGAAACAGCCAGCAAATGAGCAGGGGGAAGTAGCAAACGAACATTTTGTGTACTTTTCCATCTAAGATGTAATAGTTTCTGAAGGTTTTTTAATCCATCGTGTTAGCCTAATCCCCAGGGAGCTCATTTTGAAATTAAATATACCAAAGCATTTATGATTTACAAAGAGGGAAAAAATACAAGCCTTAAAAAATATCATGTGTTTGATCTGTTTGTCGCTATGAAAATATTGACAAAAGGCAAAAGAATGGCCTTCATTTAGATTATTATTGTTGGCTTGCTTTAATGCTTTCTTACTAAGGGCAAACTCCCATTTAGATATGAGATTAACTCTTTCACTATTGCGAAGAAATAAGAAACTGAAAATTTGAGTATAAAACTCATGCAAGTAACAATTCTAACCCGAGTAATTTGTACGCGATTCCTACTCAGAAATGTGTGACGTATCAGAAGGAACCTTTGAAAAGTTAAAAATGTATATGAAATAGATTATGCAGTGTGTATGCTTCAGAGTATCTTTAAAACACAGCCTCCTCTGTAAACTTAGAAACATGGTGTTAATTACACAGTCATCAAAGTAGTTAAGAAAATAAATACTTTATAGGGAAAAAGAAAAGGAAAGTTAAAAATCTTATGTACTCCGAGTCTGCATCTGTACAGTAAGGATCTGTCTGCACTGAAGAGATAGTTAACTGGAGACCCAGATTGGCTTTTACTTGTAACTTCAGTCACCTACAAGGCCATCTAGTTTTTCAGGTAGTGCTTTACACTTGAGTCAGCCAATCCATTGGTTTCGGAAGCCTGATTTGAAGAACAAGTGCTACTGATATTTAAATGGGTAATGCAATAGAGAAGTGGCGAGAGACTTGAAACTTGAGTTAACACAGTGTATCAGCTGCTAATCCAGTCATGCTGTGCCACTAATCAAATCATTCTGGTAGTCCAAGCACTGTTTTTCAGTGGCGTCACTGTCGCACAAGTGAGAACTAGCTTGAAGTCTGTGCCAAAAATCTGTCTTAACAAAACTTAACCAAACGAAGGTCTGGCTGGCCAGTCTGGGTCCCAGAATCTGTCTCTGTGTTAGCAGTGTGAGGGATCCATTTCTAAGGCAGATAATCCAGTCCCTCGCACACACCATGCAGTGGCTATGCTGCTGCTGTTACTACCCATTCTTGTTAGTTAGAATGCCACTCAGATAGCTTAAAACTCATTAAGGTTAGGAGAATGATAACCTAGCTCTGCATTAGTAATGCGATGCCTAATGTTGCAGGGGAGGCAAACTTGAAGTTTAAGCTATCTGTTGTTGCATTACAGAGAGACACATGCAGATGTTACACTGCCATCCCAAAATCGCTGAAAGAAATTGTTAATTTGAACTATTTATTCTATTAAATTCCCTCTGAACTAACATTAATAAGAAAACTAACTGTTAAGTATTGTTATCACTTTAGTATCTGAAGAAGCCTGTTGACCAGAATGTCGTATGAACAGGAATGTCTGCTGGGATATTTAATTTCATCTCCCTTGACAATGTGTAGTTGTTCTCTTTTACACATTCTCTATTAACTGTTAGTGAGCTGTGTAACCTTGTAGAATAGGAAACAGTCACTCCAGGCCAGCACAGAGCACACAGAAATCAATATCTGAAGAACATGCCTACAGAATTTATAGAGTTAGCATTTCAGTCCAATGAACCAAGATGTTCACAATTTCCTTCTCATAATTTCCCACCAGGTTGGTTTTTTGGTTTGTTTGCTTGTTTTTTTTCACTGACCAATACTCTTCCTTGTGTCTGCAACTGAAAGTAATCTTTAGGACTGTTTCTTACCTTATGAGGACCTCTTCCTGCAAAGATACATCTCTTTTACCTCATCTGTGTAGACTGGTTTGAAGGCTGCTTGCTCAGATGTACAGAAACAATTCTCTCTTGACACTTCATGAACCTTTCACCGCTACCTCACATCTGAATTTAACTGATGCCTTGTACAGAGATCTTGGATCTTGGGGAGTAGTAGTAAGTGTAGTAAAGCTTATAATAAGCAGTAAGCTTGTGTTTGGAGTTGTGGACCAGAAACACCACTTCCATGCAAAATACATTCACTGTACAGGTATCTCATGTCTTGTGTTAGGTTGGTTTTGGTTGTTTTTTTTTTGTCAACTTCTTGTTTTGTGTGTGTGTGTCTTTGGAGTTGAGGAGTAGATTCTTCTCAGGAGCCTGCAGTATTTAAAATATAAGGGGACGCTGCTTTATTAAAACAATTATTTTAGTTGTCATGGCAACTGGTTTTGCATAAATGATGAAGCGAAAGTGATAAAGGTATGCATTTGGTCGTAATGATAAATCCACTGTTTTTTACATGAACAAGAAAGTACTCTGGAGTTTCTTCTTGTTGTAGTTCATTTTATTAGAGATGATATTTTAAAGCTTAATATTATCCAGGTTCACAGACAAAAAAGACAGCACCTGTATACTCACCATGGTATCCATTTCTCTCATCTGTGTAACTATTAAGTTCCTCCATTAGGAAACAGATATATCAAGTATGGATGCAGAACAGCATCCGAAAAAAATAGACACTATACTTCATAATTGTCTGCAAAATTTTCTTACTTTCCTGCCCTTCTCCAAAAGTCCACTCAGTCAAATAGGCAGTAACTGCAGTATGAGGGAGAATGGAGTAGTGACTCCTGAGGAGATCTGTTTGAAACACTTTGTTAGAAATAGTTAATTTTCTCACAACTGTGCTGTGTTAAAGGATAACTGGAGAACAAGGATTCTGGGGGACATTTTTCTAGAATCAGCATATGTAATTTCCAGCATTCACAAGTGGTTAAGAAATAGTTCACCATAGAAGACCAAAAACCAATGCTGACAGCATTTAGAATTTTTTCTTTCTCTAGGGATTTAACAGTAGAATCAAATTTAAACAATATTAGTGTTTTTCACTGCTAAAACCATTTACAGTACTTAAAAAAAAAAGTATCAAAGATATACAACATATTATAATTAACATCCTTTGTCTTTTTAACCCCATTACCTGGTTTTCAGTATGATTTCTAAACCCCTCTCCAAATTTTTGCCTGTTGTTTAATTAATCTTTGTATTGCAAACACCCTACAGGATACAATTGTTCCTAAAGGTGTTTACAGAGAGAGCGGGGTAGGTCTCTTCTCACTGGTGACAAGTGACAAGACGAGAGGAAATGGCCTCAAGTT
>PPHD01025342.1:0-11798 GCA_002909625.1 Bambusicola thoracicus
AAAAAAAGTGATCTACTACACGTAACAAGTAAAAAACAGTTTTAAAACCATGGAAACGTCGTCTAAACCGGGGACACTGCGTTCGCTCGTGGCTCCCTGTGCTGGGCACTGCCCGCCAGCACCACGGACAGCTCCTGCGGCCGGCACAGCCGCTCCAGCCTCCGCTCCCAGCTCGCAGGCCGGGCCAGCGCAGCAGGAGAGAAAGCTTTTGGTTCCAGCCCTGTTTTTGTTCCTCTCCTCCAGAAAACAACGCTTATTGTCGGGCGCCCTCTCCTGCTGGACGGTACGGTCTCAGCTCGGCAGAGAGAAGCTTCTGCAGCCAGGTTTTTACTTGGCATTCTTCAGTCAGTGTATTTGCTGGGTTTTCATGTCTCTCCAGTTGCACTACTCTCAAGGACATCAGTCTGATGACCTGCTTCCATACATGGAGGCAGGAAAGGAGCCATAACTTAACGTCAGAGGTCAGAACACAGTACAGATATACGGGAATGTTGTGAACCAAGTGACTGAGAACAGCTGGGAGGCCAGAAACACTGTCTAAGGTGGAGAGGAGAGGAAAAGATAGCAAAGGAGAGAAGTAGGGACTACATTTTAGAAAACTTTTGCTGAAATAACCCTAAACTCATTACTTCTATCTTGTGCTGAACATAAACTTTTAAGAAAAACAAACTAAGCAAATGGAATTTAAGTAGTCTAAAAAGAAGAGGTCTCAGCTGTTATGATCCTGGGGACAGTGCCCTATTACAGTGTCTACACAGTGAAGAAGACCACTGGAAAGACCTGAATCCAGATATCCAGTAATTCTAGCTTTGTTGTTACACTGCTATGTTTATATTTTTTTGCCTTATATAGGTGTTTTTCCTGCAGAATTCAAGTTATGCACATATATAGTGGAATCACAGAATGGTTTGGGTTGGAAGGGAACTTGAAGCCCCTCCAATTCTAATCCTGCTGCCATGGGCGGTGACACCTCCCATTAGATCAGGTTGCCCAAAGCCCCATCCAGCTGGACATTGAGCACTTCCAACACTGTATATATATGGGCACACATATGCATGTTTTTATATATATATACAGACGGGCAAATCCTACAG
This sequence comes from Bambusicola thoracicus, assembly GCA_002909625.1. Classification (NCBI taxonomy): domain Eukaryota; kingdom Metazoa; phylum Chordata; class Aves; order Galliformes; family Phasianidae; genus Bambusicola; species Bambusicola thoracicus. The sequence continues at coordinate 1,095 of PPHD01025342.1, forward strand.
TGTTAGGCAAGTTATAGTGTGTTTCTTTATTCTTATAATATGCATACAAAGTTAACTGCTACATATAAGAACGTTAATTATACACAGTGTTCACACACATAGTAGCATTTCTGTTCTTTCAGAACAGAAATAACAGTTCTTTATATGTACACTTTTAACACAATGAATGGAATAAACTGCATGCAAAATGTTGAGCTCAATGTAGCTCAAAGCTATGTGAACTATGAGCATAGTTTACAGGCTGTGTAAAGGATGTGCAAATGTTCAGCACAGTAGATCTAACGCTACATAAGGAAATACATTTTAATAGAACTGTCCTAGATGAGGACTTAATACTAAAGATGAGACAGAAAGGTCCAGCATAATATACAAGAGCTTTTCTTGAAAGTAAGACTAAGTGATATACCTGTCCCACTTACCTCAGGATGGGAATCCCAACTGTGTATTACAGATCTCTGAAGTTAGGTCTTTTAAAATATCGGCTTAAAAATAATGGGACAAAATGATCCCACATTTGAGCAGTTCAACACATAGAAGAAATTCAAAGCTGCATTTGTATTGTTTTGTTAGGTATATGTTTCAGTTTTGCACCTCAGGCAATTTACATTACACAGAAGATAAATTTATTGGTGGTGTAAACAACTGCTGGAATAGACGTGAATGCGAATTGGCAGCTTGCACTGAGTTGGTGTGTCGGTGAACCTATTCTGGGTCTTATTTTAACTGGTTGAATCCTAATGAAAGCCCAGGAGAAGGAAGAAAATGGGAGAAATTTTGCTCTGAGGCAGCATGTGCCTCCAAATGGTGGGCTCAACCCATTCCCACTGCACACTGGAGCAGGCCGATGGAAAGCTGCAGGGTGCTTGCAGTACTCATCTTTAGTGGATGGTTCCTGCACACAGGCCAAAACCAGATCAGCTGTACAGCATCCAAGGAAAGCAAAGGACACATCTCATTTTAAAGACATATATTTGAGTGCTGCACTGTTAGAGTGCCCATTTCTTTTGTTGTGTATGCTGTTCTGATCAAACTACATATGCACAGCTGCATAGTTATAACCACATTATATGACTGGATAACATAGCACAGAGCTTCCTGCCACTTGCTCTCTTTCTCCCTTAATATCCTGTATTTGGCTTTCAGCCCAAAAAACTAGGCTGCAGTGGTGTATGATCAGGAGAGTTGGGTCTCAAAGCCTCTTCAGGAATGGGTAAATCCTACAGATTCAATCAACTTGATGTCAGTGTCTTTTCTCAGTGATCCGTGTTGAAAGAAATAATCCTTACATTTTGATGGGATGTGCCAGAATACTGAAGAAACTGGCAAGAATACTCTTTATCATTTGTGAAATGATAATCTAGAAATATCCTGGATACTACTTTGCAGAGATAGCCTGCTTCTAAGGTGAAAGAATTAAAACAAAACGAAACAAAAAAGAGAGAAAATGGAAAGAGAACAGGAAGAAACTAAAACACTTCTGTGTAGTTTGCAGTTATTTTGTAACACAGAAATCCATTTCTAGTTTATATATTATTAAAGGAGAAACTTTTAGGCCCACATGGCCATAACAGCAGCTGATAACATCATGCATGTAAGTAATGGGAAAAATAAATAAATAAATAAATAAATAAAAAACACAACCCTATTAATTTAGCCTCAAAGTTCTCTATACATTTTCCAGGGTCCAGTCCAGCTCTCTGGGTCATTTTCAGCATCAAGACTCCCTAGACATGATCTAGATTAGTGCTGCCACTTGACCTCAATTTAGTATTTCAATCGAATATTTTTTTTGTTTTTAAAACTTATCTCCATGTTTTTCAACCTGTATCCATATAAACAAAATCAGTTTTCTTAATGTCACCAATAAAAGTCACTTAACATCTTACTCCTTCCAGAGTTAAAGCTAGCCCTGGAAGACAGTTGGCTGCTGAATAAATAAATAAACAAATAAATAAATAAATAAGAGAGAGAGGGAGAAGAAAACCTAGGGTAGGTGAGAAGAAAAATTTCTAAATACAAAGCAGATCCTTCTCTCACAAACATACTGAAGAATCACCATGAGCAGTAAGAATCATGAATTAACTCACAAAGAATTAAATTCTTCTCTTAAAGATAGGAATCAAAATGCATGCAGTAAAAAAGACTTATAGCTCTACGGCAGAATAAGGAAAGATTTGACAGCAGCTCCATAAGTGAACTTGACCCAGACAGTGCTCTGAGAGGCCCCATTTGTAGAGTGGTAACATCAGCATGGGAGGCACTAGAAAGCCACAGCACCTTGGCATAGACAACATTCCTCTTCTTGTTTCCTAGCTTGCTTCTACTTAACTTCCAACTGTAGTTGCATTTGAGCACCCTGCTCCCTTGACTGCAGTTAACTACGAGGCTTTGAGTCTTTTATATCCAATAAATGCCAAGTCATTGCTTATTTTATGTAGTCTTATATAAGATCTCCCCTGCATGCTAACCTTTGCAGTAAGATGTCTCAGCAGGATACAAAAATGTCCAGCCACCCATTTAATATAACTGGACACAACCTCCCTTTAATTGCTATGACAGACACAAAATGTACAGGCTTGCCCTGTTGTTAGCGTACAACCTGATAAATTAGTGCTCTTGGTGCATTTAAAAAGGGGATACTTGTAACTTCCAACATCAAGGCACCTTGAATCCCACCCAACAATGCCATTCCACAGGCATCAGGTGGCCCTGCATCTAGCACTGTAACAGATACACACTAGAGCCCCAAAACTGCCACAGAGGACTCTACTCCTCAGGGAAGTCTTTTAAACTCTACCATCACCCCTGCACGAACAGGGTGAGGGCCAGGCCACCTGGCACACCTCAGCACCACCAACTACTCCCTGGGCCAGCAATTTTCTACTTTAGCAGCCCAATGGGAAAGGACTTGGGGGTTCTGGTGGACAAAAAGCTTTACATGAGCCACCAGTGTGCACTTGAGGCCCAGAAGGCAAACTATTTGAGGCCGCATCAAAAGAGCGGGGGCCAGCAGGGAGAGGGAGGGGATTGTTCCCCTCTGCTATGCCGTCTTGAGGCCCCATCTGGAGAACTGCACCCAGGCCTGGGCCCAAAATACAAGATTCTGGAGCTGTTGGACTGAGTCCAGAGGAGGGCCACAAAGATGATCTTAGGGCTGGAGCACTTCTCCAGCTAAGAAAAGTTGAGGGAACTGGGCTTCTTTAGCCTGGAGGAGAGAAGTTCCAGGGAGACCTCAGTGCAGTCTTCCAGTACTTGAAGAGCTTATAAAAAGGAGAGACTGACTCTTTATACAGACAGAAACAGGTGAAGTGGGAATGGCTTTAAACTGAAAAAAGAAGAGATTCAGGTTAGATGTTAGGAGGAAATTTTTCACTCAGTATGGCGAGACACTGGCACAGGCTGTCCAGAGAAGCTGTGGGTGCTCAAGGCCAGGTTGGATGGAGCCCTGGGCAGCCTGAGCTGATGGGTGGCACCCAACCTATGGGAGGGGGTTGGAATTAGATGATCTGTAAGGTCCCTTCCAACCCAAGCCATTCTATTGACTCTGATACTCTGTCCAGGTAAACTTGCAATACATGGTATCATGTACCTTCCAGTATACATTTTTATAACAAAAGCTAACCTTTCAGAAGTTGACAGGCAAGAATTGGACAAATTACCAAATCATCACATGCTCTTTAAATCACAAGCCAGAGCAGTGCAGGATCTGTCCAACAGGAATCACTCCTGCCTCTGCTGATGCTGATAACGCAGCAAGAAAACTGAGTTTGTAGAGGTACAGGCACATGAAAGTTACACCTTCCTTATTAGACAAATCAAGATAGTAAATACAGGACAGTTTAAGTTTTGAGGTTTCTTGTACCAAGTATGGCATTAAGATTGTATGGCCAAACCTGAGAAGGGCTGTTGTTGCACAGAAATAAGGCTGGGAATTATCCGGCCCCCGATGCCTTAGTGCAGGCCATAGGAAGAAGAAGCAAATACAATCCTGTGCCTCTCTGTGTTCAACAATTACAAAGAGCATTCCTGAAGCAGAGCACAGCAAGGGTGACAAATACAGTTCCACATTAGCCAAGTGAATGTAAATGTTTACTTTTATTTACTTTGAATGTAAATGTAAAATGTGCTTAATGAATGCTGCTACAAAAAGCTGAGAATTGCACTGGATAATGTCTCTTAACTGGGATGTGGGAGTCAGGTAAATGAAATGAAATCATCCACAGGAAACTGTCAAATATGCTGAATTCTAAGAGGAGAAAGGAAAGTTGTGGATCACGGAACAATTCACATCTTAGTGGGATGGAGGACTGTGACAACTTATAGGAAAAAAAAGAACAAAAATCTGTGGCATTACAGAATTGGAACATTCAGCTTTCATATTCCTATTTGGGGAAAAGGACTAAATAAAACTCACAGCAGTAGTCCGTTCTAGAGTTACTATTCAGCACCCAGGAAAGAAACTGTGAAGTCTTCTTGCATATTTCCTTAAGATATCAGCTCAGTGTTGAGCAGCAATCAAAACCAAAACCGGAATATCAGGAATTATTCAGATCACAGAGGGGATAAACCAAATTTTTGTTCTATCTCCTCATAATGCCTACTGCATCCACATCTTAAATGTGGTGTGAGTACCTGTCCTCCCATTAAAGAAGAGCAACAAGGATAGTTACAAATAAAGAATAGCTTCAATGTAGATAGAGATTTATTAGGATTCTTCTGTTAAAAATAAAGTGGCAGAATTAGCAAAATGAATGGGGAAGCATTATTTTGGTGATGTGGCATTTTACAGTACAAAACCTACAGATCTTAAATAGTAAAAAGTTGAGTATGAAACAGCAAAGGCTTCTCACAAAGGAAACCTTTTAACCCTGTAATCAAATCTCTGTGGAGATCAAGAACACAGGTGAGTTTGAAAACTGCTGGGAAATGCATGGGGAATAAATTAACCAAGCTGTTAAACACACATATGACTTGGATCAAGAAACCCCCAAGCCGTGGACAAGGTACAACAGTACCTGGAGGTAGATGGGGAGAACTGAAGGAATATCACAGCAACACCAGCAACAGAAGCTAATACCCAACTGAACAACTGAGGCTTTAATAAGTCCTATCAATACAATTTGGCAGGGACATTGAGGAACAAATGACATGCCCTTCCAATTCAAGTATAGTACTTAACAACTCGTATGCAACAGGACAGGAATATAACATAGGAGAGCTCATCTTTCCTATCCAGCAGCCCATGATTTCTGTGCAAAACTTTAACTGTCCATTTGGATATTCCCCAGCTCAGTAACTGCAGCTCAGTCTTGAACTGTATCAGAAATTTTGCTCTTGCCATTACACAACAAAACCCCAACCTAATCAAAGAGAGTGCAAGTAATCTCCCCTTACCCTTAGCACATTAGTGAGCAAGATTCCAACTTGATAAACACTCTACAAAACACATATATGTGCGATCCAGTAAAGATTTAAGCAAAAATTGACTTTGAAAAAACCTATCAGCAAAGCAACAGTGAGGCAAAGGCAGGCATTTACAGCTGTAGCACTTGAGTGAATCAGCTTTCAAATAGAAAGGAAAACCACAGGAGACATGGAAGTAGCAGAAGGCACCCACATATTTACTGTCCATATCAGGAGGTAACAAGAATAACAGAAAAAAAGATAGTTCTGGTAATGATGTTTAAATCTCCTAACTTTTTAATATTGCTAGGGAGCCAACAGAGAGATGTTAACAATGTTTATAATAATTAGCAGTCCAAATGACATCAGAAGAGATCTTCATCATATCCTGAAACTCATTTAAACCTCTTTAAACAATTCTTACAACTACTTTTAGGAATAAAAAAGAAGCATCCCAAATTTATGGAACTTTTGACACAAGCTTTCCATGTGCAAACCTGAAAAAGACACCCAATATCTTAACACAGGATTGTATCATTTCCCTTCCAGGTATGCCTATTGAAACACATCCTGTCAAGGCAGTCCATAGTCAGAAAAAGTCAGAATTTATTCAGTAAGTATTCTTTCAACTACTCAAGATATACACGTGTCTCATGATTCTGCCTTTCTCTACAGATTGAGATGTACATTCCTCAGAGAAAGATGAGCTTTTCTAACATGCAGTATACTTCCACAAGCCTTAAGAGTGCTTTGTCTCGGTTTTTCTTTTAATCTACCACAGCAGCTAACACGTACTGTGGAAACACAAGTACACATCTGCGGGAAATCAAAGGGAAAAAAACCTGAGAATCAACAGTGAGTCTTCTTACCAAAGTACAGGATACAGTTCAAAAGTAATCCACACAAAGTCTCAGTTACTTACTTTGCAATTTTATTTCTTTATAAGTTACTGGTGTAAAGTTTAATATCTAATTACACAGTAATTTGGGGACTTCAAAGGAAGCTTAGTTTGTCTTTTTTAGTGTCTTTTGCCATTTGGTCCTCAGATATGTTTTAAGAGGACTAATAACATATGTACCTCAAAATTCTGTACAAAAACACTTCAAGCCTTTCTTTTTCTGAGTAGGATGCACAAAACATGCATATTGTAGACATTATAAGGGTTAAGGAATTACTTCCCTCTTTAAACTAAGGCAGTTTAAAAAAACATGAATATTGAGTGATTTGGAAAAGTAAAAAGGCTTTCTCAATGCTCATTTATTCTTTGAGCAAATATGTTCGTTAAGACACACTCTTGGAATTGTCATCAACACGACTGCTGTCTGTACTGAAAAGACAGCGATTGTCAAAGACAGCTTTCAATTATCTACATTTTATATCACTTACCCATCTGCTTTTGAACATGAACTTGTCAGCATTAAGCATTGTGTAAAACCACATGCAAAAATTGCCATAAAAATTTTAAATAGAACCAAATTGGCAAGTTTTTGGAAAGGATATTTGAATGTTAAAAAAAATATATTGTATATTAAAATGAGCACTTCAAGTAACTTAAATATCTTTAGCAAACATAGCCAGCAAGAGACTCTCTGTAAAAGAAATTGTTCTTAGAACAAAAAGCTAATGAATGGCTATTTAGACACTAATTTTTCAACACAGTGGTAGGTCTGTGTGAAACAATTTGTAATCTAAATAAAGTGAGTCCATTACACTGTTAAAAAAACCATACAATAAGCAGGACCGATTAACTATTGCATTTCTCTATTTACAAAAGTGCTTAGCATAACAAAATTACCTAAAAAAATATAAACTTTACCGATATCATTTGGTTCTATCTGTACTCCTAGATCTGCACTTGGAGAAAAATAGTTATTTACATTGCTAGATTTAGACAAGTTTGCTATTATTTTTAAAGAAATCTAACAAAACTCCCCACACAAATGGACCCCAATGCAAGTCATCTGGCTCATCATAAACAGAGCAGAAGTAGATCCTTGAATACTGAGTAGTACAAATGATCTTAGCCATTGTCTGTGGCATTAGACCCCAGTACAGGCTGACGACAAATTGGGCAAGTGGAATTTTCAGAAAGCCAGCGATCTATACAATGGATATGAAATTCATGCATACAAGGTAACTGCCTTAGCTTATTTCCTGTTACATATTCATTAATGCAAACACTACATGTTTTACTTATTTCCTCCTCAGTGTGGATATCCCCATAATTCCGAGTAGAAAGATTGTCAATCTGCTCTTTGGTTAAACCTCTTAAACGCTCGTCTTCATCGTCTTCATTCAGCAGGAAGAAGTGGGCAAGCCGAAGGATGGGCAGAGTTCCATTTTCCACTAGGTTGTTAGCGTCTTGAGATTGTCTGTTATCCTGGTTTTCATTATTGCGAGCATAGTGTCGTGTATCGACACTCTGTCCATTTCTTTCACTGTCATCTACTACTACATGGCCATTCTGAGAAGAAACCTCACCTGGATCACTGCTATCATTTACTGAGCTTGAGTTATTCCGCTCTGCCTGTACATCTGGTAAGCGATGAGCACCTCTTTGCATTTCTGAGTTAGATTCAGTTTCCATTAAAGAACTCAGTTCTCCAAAACCTGTCATAATTTGTCTAAGGATTGACCGAAGAGCCACTGATGAAGGCTCACCAAGCCCAGTTTCTGAAATCCGACGAAGAGGTATCCGTATAGTGCTAACGTAGGTTCGAATACCCGCACGTTCTGATCGCGATATCGTCCGCCGAAATCCCCCACTGTCACTTTCAAAAGTAACTGTGTTTTCTGCCATTCCTACTCTAGAACGAGTTCTACTAGCAATACTGTCCCGATCTCTGTTTTCTCCAGGACGAATTCTTCTCACTTGAAGATCTAGTGTAATTGTTGGATGCCTTCTAACAGCAGCTACCGGCCTACTAGATTCCTCCTCTTCTGAAGTTAATCCTGAGGATGCGGCTGCAGAGGAAAGCTGAGGCATCTGAGTGTGATTTCTTGCTTGTTCTTCAGCAGGCTGCTGAGGATGCTGCACTGTTTGCCTTCTACTTCTGCTAGCATGCTGTGTACTCCTATCCTGCCTCTGCCCATGTTCCTCAGAATAAGCAGTCTCACTTTGCCTTTGCAGTGGAGAGCGGCTTCGACTACTCAAAGTAGACCTCAATCGCAGAATTTCCAGTCTTTGGTTTGTACTCACCCGAACGTTAGTTCGAGATCTACTACGTCTTGTGACTCTTGTAGAAGTACCTCTTTCTGGCATTTCTCTTTGCTCAACAGCAGCTGTAGAACTATGACTTGTAGTATTTGTTTGGTGAAGGCCAGTCAACTCCCTCGTTCTACTCCTCAGCCTCCCCGAGACTGGATGAGAGGCTGCTTCAGAGCTTTGCACCACAGAACTCCTTAAAGACCTGGTCCTTGCAGTGCTTGCAGCCTGGCTGTTGGCTTCTCTTGTCATCCTGCTCCTTGTTCGTGTAGTTACTGGACTGACAGCTCTTTGATGTCTTCTTTCTAAATACATTCTGCTATGATCTAGACCCACGTACTCTTCACCAGTGGCTTCAAAATTGTTATGCTCGTGATTTATGTTGATTTCAAGACTAAATCGAAATTCCCCACTGTTTGGATTTGTTCGACTCACTGCTCTCCACGTTTGGTTCCCACTCTGTCCACTGCGAGTGGCATTTCCTGTGCGACGAAATGTGTTCAGCCATTCAAGCAAAGAATCACCATTTGAGTTTTCTGCAAGAACATCAGAATCTGAGAAAAATAAAGAATTGCAAGCATTCATACAACTGCATCTTAGCACACTATGATGCATTCCAAATCTTCTATGCTTACTTAGCTCTGACTTCCTAAGTGTTAACAGTAGCAGGACAGCTACCCCCCTGTGATAACGTAATTTTGCTGAAAATAAGCTGTATATAGAAACATCAGCAAAATTACTAAGTTTAAGCTGGAATTTCGATCTTACCAGCAGTTACAAAGAAATTAATATCTACATACCATCTTCTGAGGAAGCGCTCAGAGATAGCCCAAAGGTAGTTCAGTTTGTCCAGTACCCATCTCTCACTTAAGCTATTGATTTGAGACGAACTTTGTCAAATAATTTTGATAAAGTGAGAAAAACTAAGACAGATGCTACCCTTTTAGAAAAGGAACTGGCCAAATGAGCAAATACTTGTGAGGAAGTGATGAGGATAAATAGTATCAACATCACTGTTACAACAACCAGAAATAAGATAACAAAAACAAAACAGAAGAAAGGTTAACTGTTTCCCAGTTGACTTTTTTCCTTCTCTAATGTATTCTAATCTATAATAAAATTTCTTAAGAATTAAAATAGGTTTTTTTTTTTTGCACTCCTAGACTCATTAGCAAAGGGAAAACAAAAGAAGAGAAGAAACTAATTAGTGGCTCCTATTAAAATCTTTCATAAGAATTTATTTTATGTTTGTTTTATATCATTAGGAAATCTCTTACTTGAGGACATTACAGAGGCAGAGTGGAAAAAAGACTTGAAATGTCTGGTACTGAAATTGGTCAGCATTTCTCTTAAATATCTGTATGTACAATATATGCATATGAAGGAAGAATGTTTACCTCCAGCAGTTCTACTTTCACCTTCTCTGTTTTCCAGATCAGTCTGTGATGCTAGACGCTCCTTAGCCCCTTCCAAACGTTGCTGCAACTCTTCCACTGTTATTTCTCCTGAAATAGTTTACACGTTCATCATGCTGTTAGATGAGACACTGTTATCAGTTCAACACAGCCATGCAGAAATAGTATTTTCTATCTCGAAGGAAAAATCTTAAGAAAGGAGGTAAAATTAAATTTAAAAGTGAAGAGCACTAGTGTGAAATTGGAAGACAAGTAAACAGATAGCAAGAAGTAGTTACTAGGGAGGGGAGGCGTGTGGATACTGAACGAGCATCACGTGCATGCTTACTTTCAACAACTAATCAGAAACCCAAAATACTGCCACAGACAAAGAGATACCATAGAATCATATAATGGCTTGGGTTGGAAGGGACCCTGTAAGAAGCTGGAACAGTTTCTGGCTCAAAGCTCATTCAGCGGCACACATCCAAGGCATAGCCTGCTGGACAAGCTTTTAGGGTTAATGGTTACCATAAGCACAGTGGTAAGAGAAACATATGGGGCTGGGCAACCAGGAGAAACCTTTCCAGCTGTTGCTTCTTTTGGGCACTCAAGCTGACTTACGGGGATCGTCTGTCATGGTTTTATGATTTTTGGTTATCAGTATTCCACATCACAACATCATGCAGTGTACTGGGAGCT
>PPHD01025345.1:0-11796 GCA_002909625.1 Bambusicola thoracicus
TACTGGAAGGCCACAATGAGGTCTCCTCAGAGCCCTCTCTTCTCCAAACTAAACAAGCACAGTTCCCTCAACCTTTCCTCATAGGAGAGGCACTCCAGCCCTCTGATCATCTTAGTGGCCCTCCTCTGGACCCTCTCTAAGAGCTCCACATCCTTTCTGTACTGGGAGTCCCAGGCCTGGATGCAGTACTCCAGATGGAGCCTCTCAAGAGCTGAGTAGAGGAGGACAATCATCTCCCTCTCCCTGCTTGCCACCACTTTTTAAATGCAGCCCAAAACATAGTTGGCCTTCTGGGCTGCAGGCACACACTGCTGGCTCACATCCAGCTTCTTGTCCACCAGGACCCTAAAGTCCTTCACTGCAGGGCTGTTCCCAAGGAGATCTTCCCCCAGCTTATATAAATACCTGGGATTGCCTCGACCCCAGTGCATCACCCTGCACTTAGCCTTACTGAACCTCAGTAGAGGCCACTTCTCCAGTCTGTCCAGGTCCCTCTGGATGGCTTCCCTTGCTTCCAGTGTATCGACTGCTCTGCTCAGCTTGATGTCATCTGCAAACTTGCTCAGGGTGCACTCGGTGCCATCGTCTATCAAATATAAAGATGTTGAAGATTGCCGGTCCCAAGACCTAGCCCTGAGGGACAGCACTTGTGATCGGCCACCACCAAATTTTCACCTGTAATGAAGAAGAACTTGTATATCATGCTCTTAAAAGTCTGCATGGCCATCTGATACGTGACTTGTTTTTCATGTCACTGGTGCCACTGCTGAAACACATCACCTACCACCTCATTGTTCTCATATCCACTGTTTGGTCTCCATAAATGTTCAGCAGATGTCAATGAATGTCAATGGATGCAGTTTTTTTTCCACATGGTAGAATTGTGTCATTTGTGTGTTGGCTGTTTTCACTGAAATTACCTAGAGGATGGTGACCCTGTCAACAGCAGGGGGGTTGAAACTAGATGATTTTTGAGGTCTTTTTCAATCCAGGGCATTCTATGATTCTGTGAAATTAGAAAGAATGATGTTGCTCCTCTTGGGGGAAAAGAAAAAGCTGAAAATAGAGTTCATCTCTCTGAATCCAGTTTTGCCATCTTCATTTATCTTGCAAGGAAAGTTTTACACACAGCTTCTGATTTATTAGAGATAAAATAATCTACCTAGGAGGCACAAAGACATAGGAAAAGTACTTTGGTTAATTATTCTTTCGTTTTCTTTGTCAATTGCTTCGTATGTGGAAGGGATTTCTAATGCTGTGAGAGAGGAACACCTTCCAGCAGTGGTCTTGCAATGATAAGGTAGAACTGATGGAGGAAGCACACATATGTCATCTGTATTTAGGGGAATTCCAGGAGATGGAGAGGAAGACAGATTTTTAAAATCATGAACTATCTGAAACCAAAATCTTTAGATTTACCATTAGTTGTCATTGAGGTGTGTGATGTTTACAGTCTATACACTAAAAGTTCTTGTTTGATTACAGCAAGAAACAATTTGCTTAATAATAACACAACTTCTGTGCAGAAAGTATTCAGTCTATTTCTATAACAGCTGCATGCTGTTGCATCTTGCAACAGGATCTCACAGAATCTTGCACATATTTTTTCTACAAGGTAGACACCATAAGTACTGTACTCATTATCGCTGTCTAAAATAAGTAGGGGAATTTAAATGCAACACGGTATGCAAGGCAACAAAACATATTTGCAACAGAGTAAGCCCTTTGACTTTCCCATTTATGGTGTGAGGATATATGTCCTTCCAAAAGTTGAATAATAACTAGAAAAGGTCTGTGAGATTTATTGTATTTCACCTGACCACTTGCTCATTCAACTCTGTGTATTGTCTTCTAAACTGATGAATGAAATGAATTGAGACAGAAACAAGGTCATTTCAAATGAAAAAGGCTCCTGTCCACAGAAGAAGAATGCTGCATCTGTTCTAAAAAACAGAATCACTGTTGAGAAGCTGGAGCATGAAAGCATGCGTAGACAAGAAAGAGACTACAATTAGCTGGAGGAAGTAAAAGCAGTGATAAAGGGAAAAAAAAAAGAGATATGAACTATGTACTTTTTATGCTTTCAAATGATTAATATGACAACCTGGAAATATCAGTATGATGTTTGTGCCATTAGTAAAAACTCGTAATTCCAGTACTGTGAACACACAGTGCCAAGGAAGATAATTTTGAGCCAAACTTTCTGTAACACCTGGTGTTAGGAAAATATGCTTTCTATTTTTCCTTCTATTTAAAAAGGCTTTCCAGAGTTCTTTCGCATGAGAGCTCTGCAATCTTATCTCCTATATGAAAAAACCACTCATTATATGCACTCAAAACTGTCACTAATCATGAACTCCCCCTAAATAAGCAAGACAACCTCAAGGTGACTTTCATTTCACAGGCTCTAACAGCCACTTCACTCTCATAATCTTGCATGACCTTGAATCCTACTGAGGCATAATTACTCATGCACAATTAGTTTTGTTGAGTTTAACTCATTTCACTGGGCAAGGACACGTGACATACAGAGAAAGCAGGTCCTGATCTAAACACTATCCTGAATTCTTCAGAAATGTGAATGTTCAAAACAACACCTCTTCACTTAATCACGTGACTGCACCATTCTGAGCTGAGCCAGAATGAAAAAATAGAGTTGTTAAGATACTAATATTATTACTATCCTACATTCATTTAGCCTTTTTCAGCAACAAATCTTCAAATACTACCTAAAGGAATTCAGATCTATCAGCACCTCTGCCAGTGCAGAGGTGGATGTCTGTGGGCACAAAATGATATGCTCAGGATCACACTGCTACAGAACACTGTTCAAGCTGCTATTCCATAGCCAGAGCTCAGTATCGTATCACAAAACTATAATGTAATTATTGTTGGCCATCTGCCAGCTGCCCACCCAGCTGTAATTTCACTCTCCCTCTTCATCCACAGGTTAAGTCTGCTGCTGTTGCCATTTGTAGGTGGAGCAAGTAACCACAATGAGATCGTATCAAAGATGCGAAACCACAGAGCAGATAGATGTCCAAATGCACCAGCCAACACAGAGACAAAGGCAGCCACGTTAACACTACCAGCTGTCACAGATGGAAACTACTCTCATAAAAGAAAAGCATCAATATATTCACTGATAAAATACTGCGATTTCACAAAGCTTAACTGTAATTAAGACAGTAACTTAACAAGGTTTTAGGTGGTGAAGTACACTTGATTATTGACTGCAGAGAGGGTAGGATGGAATATGCTCATCCAGGAGACCTTCTCGTTGAGTTCTGTGGTTCATAGTGAACCCTCTTGCTTTCTAAACTCCTCCTGGATATAGCTTAATCCACTTCTACTCCGAGATTTGATCACCAGTTTATATCTAAGGGATTATATGGCCACAATCAATCAAAGATAAAATATTAGCAAAACAAACAAACTGAAAACAAGCAGTAAGCCACTTACTGGTCAGTATCAGCAAGGAGTCTCCTAACATCAAGATGTAAGGTATTTCTGTGCAAGCATAACGTTGAGAGGCATCCCTACTCCAGGGGGAGATCCTGTTGTACAGCCTGCTGCCATGCAGGAGAGCTGAAGGGGCTCTTGGGCTGCTCAGTATTGATGGGGCAAGATCATTGACTCATAGTTTCTGGTGCATGCTCAACTGGCCTTCAGTCTGTTATTTGTTATTTGAGCATCCGATTTGAGACAAATTAGTGGTTGCTATCTACTTTAGCAAGGCGTTGTATGTAATGGGCAGGCCACAGGAGCAAGTCGGGGGAGGTGTGGGAGCACACCAGCACATGCAGACACGTAACCTGCAAATGGTTTGATCCTGTTCCTCCTTTCCAGGTGATCAGGACTGAGATTTTCTTATGATCATACATACTTTTAACTAAGCACAAATTCAGGCCCACTGATCTAATCACCAGCTTTAACCTTATGTCTTTCCAGGCACTGTCTGGCTAGTCCAGCTTGAAGTTTAGGAGTACATCAAACAGCACAGAGAGAGATGTCACACAGGAAATGGGAATAGGATTTGATAAGAAGACAGGACAGACCGCAGTTCTCCATTTTCCCGTATTTGTTCCAGCATGATCCATACCGATCCTTCCCTTTTCTACATTTGGCTCTTACCTAACTGTCCCATAATAATTTTCACACATTCCTCAAATCCCCTCAAACCATCCTATAAGCTGCTTAATGCAATCCCTGAAGTCCTCTCAAATATCCTATAATCAGTTGTCTCTTTCCTATGGGACATGTGTCCTATCTTCTTATCAGTTACTAAGTTCTGGCTGAACCACCTCTAGGCTTTGAATCATTTTGTCACTGGCCCCTCAGACAGTGACCTGAGATTTCCAGACTTTGCTGTTGTCTGTTATCTCATGCTGTCCTTAGGGCTTGTATATCTAGATGTTTAATTTATTGTTTTCCCTGTCTCTTATCTTTGCCCGTTATCTTTCTCCCTTATGCTGATAGCTGTTAACCAGATGTCCTTAGATTCTATATATCCTTGCATCAGTCAGTGTTCGGATTAAAGTGTTTGAATTAAAAGGAAACAGACAGCAAGTGTAGAGTAGACCTGAAAGCATGCTAAAGGCTTTGGCTCCAGAGGCTCAGCTCAACAGCTGAATTCTTAATTTCAGTTTACAAGAGGTGCCAAGCCTCCTCCCTCTCCATGTTTATCAGCTATTCATATACATTAGAGGAAATATCAAGGCTATGTGGAAATGAATATTTTGTGTATTCAGAGTGCAAACAGATGTATAAAGGTTAGTGAAAGCTAGTCTCAATCTCATAACACTTCTATGAAATTACACAAGAAATGAGAGATAGAGTATGATCTGGTTTTTGTTTTTATTTTTTGGCCTAGACTGAGCCACAAAGACCAAACAGCTAATCCAAAATCATGCAGGAATTTTATGACAGATGGAGAACTGGACCTTTCTCTCTCAAGTCTCAACTTAGTGATTCATCAGCATGAAAAATCCCCAAATTCAAATTTGCAACATTCCTCAAGTGTAAGTGTACCAAGTTGAAAGATGGAATCAGTACCCTCCAATAGGATACTCCACAGATTCCCTTAAGGCCTGCCAAGGTCTTTTTTTAGAGTCCAAGAGGGTCTTCAAAGTTTCCAGTCACGGACAAACACTTCATCTTGTTCCCAGTGCAGTGCAGAGTCAGCCTAGGGGGTACTTTTGTATCAGCATATGCTTTGCTGAGGTCTTAACCAGCTCTAATTAGAGAAGACAGAAAACATCAGGGAAAATAAATAAATACACATTTTAACCCTATTTTATCCACGTGAGCTAAATTCAATTAGCAATGATATGATTGCACATTACTCAGTTATTGATGACTCTGTTGTAATGCTGCACCATTATCTTATATGCTGTGATGTCTACTCAACCCTTCATAGTTAGTTATTTGGCTGTCATGTCCATAGCAGAATCTCCTCACTTCACCTCCCTTTTGACTGTGAAGTCAAAAGTCTGAGGGCAGAGTCCTGTTTGAAAGTTCACTTGTAGCACAGGGTTTGCTGCACCCCAGATAGTGTATTCAATTTCTAATCATAGAATCACAGAATCAAAGAATAGCCTAGGTTGAAAAGGATCATAATGATCATCTAGTTGCAGCCCCACTGCTATGAGCAGGGTTGCCTACCACTAGACCAGGCTGCCCAGAGCCACATCCAAAGGCTCGTTGTCAAAAAGGACAGCAGATATAGTCTAGAGGATATCTTCAAAGCTAGAAAAGATACACTAATACATATATGCTAAGCGCATGCTTTGTGATGTCAGTGACTCTTACTGATTCCTTACCAGCTGTTTGTGATCCTTTCTGTACTCACCATACTTTGGTCATGGACAAGTGCATCACCACCCTCATACTGAATAATCTTTTCCTTATCTCTAACCTAAATCTACATCACTTGCATTTAAAGCTATTACCCCTTGTGCTTTCACTGCATGTCCTTGTAAAAAGTGTCTCTCCATCTTTCCAGTAGGTTTTCTTTAAGCACTGGAAGGCTGCAATGAGGTCTCCCCAGGACCGATTTTCCAGTCTGAACAACCCCTCCTTCCTCAACCTGTTTTCACAGAGGGGTGGCTCAGCCCCCTGACGGTCCTTGTGGCAAACTGCAATGAAGAAATAGACACCTTGCTGGAAAAGTTTGATAGCTACTTCATATCCTAACCACTGTTGCTTATTCTTTGTGAGAGCAGGTTCTCCTTTAAGTGGTTAGTAGTTGGTTTTTGGCTATGTTTTAATTTATCCCATTAAGCATGGATAACAACTGTTATCAACTCATGGGCATCCCTTAGCTCAAATTTAAGGCATGCAGTTATCTACACAGGGAGCCTAAGCTGCAAAGCATAAAAATGATGAGAATCTGATAAGTTTCTTTAGTATGAAACCAGCTGAAGGATATTTAAACCCGTTTTGAGTGATGAGTACATCCAAATCTAATGTAGTCCTCATTCTGTGAGTAGAAAGTTTCCTCTTGACTTAAAATGAATCGTGTCTTGTTTTGTCTATAGATCCATAGGCAGATCCTTCACTGTGAATATCGTCTGAGTGTAATCACAGACAGAAGGTAGAGAGGGATTATATGAACTTATGTTTATATGCTCTAAAATCAAATACGATGTGAGATCTAATCTGAGACACTGTTCCTGTAAAGTGATGGTAGGCAGGACATTCTCTGGGAAAGTTCATCTCTCTCATGCTTTTTTTTAGGGACTGCTATTGAAGAACTAGAGCCAAGCTGAGAAAACTTGAACACCTGCTTTGGCAGAATATAAAATACGCTTTTCCCTTCTTCTCTCTCACTCTCATATAGTGCAAAGAGAGCATGAACTGTACCGGCCCTCATTTAGTAACACTTTTACTCGTTAGCCCTGAGGTAAGTAAATAGATGCATGCTGACTAGAGCATGGAAAAATGAGGTCTCTCTTGATGTTTAGCATATTAAATCATTGCTTTTCAGCTTCAAAATGCTTTCTTTGCCTGCTGACCCTTCCAAATTTTCCAGTTACTCCAGGCAAAAGAGTAAAAATGGAAAGAAGTCATTTCTCTGCTAGATGAGGAAATTTAAAACTCAGTTTAATTCTGGAGTAGTGGTTCAGCCCATAGTTGTTTGAGAAAACAGCCTATCAGCAAGGGTATTGCCTAATTCTGTTCAGGTTGCTCATCCTCTCTCATACCCATAATGAATTGTTGCATAAATTAAACAGGAATTGATTGTGTGACATTTTGTGCCACATGCTGTGGATAGTTACGCTAAGATTTCCTGATGGAATCCAGCCTATGTGTTCAGTTCCTCCTCATTTACTATAGCTCTTTCCCAAGTTTTTTTTTCACACTCAAGCACTTGCAATGTGGCTTCATGCATAGAAATCAGGTTACATAACAAGTAAGAACTTCACTTTCATCCTCTCTAGGTAATAGATGAGCAAGTCAGACAGGAAATCAGTTTGCTTTCATACAGGGTATATTTAAAAATTTATATTGCAATGATATCATCTCCTCCCCAGGTTTAGAGGAAAAAAGCATGGTTTGATAAAGAAACATCCTATATCCAAAACAAGATTCTAGTGGAATGTACTGCCCATGTACAACAGGAAACAGAACCGTTGACAATATCAATCCTATTATTAATCATTCTGTTGAGAATAGCTATTTATGATTCTTCCAGTAACTATGGCTTACCTGACTTGAACTTAAAGAGCTCTGAGTGATCCTTGAGGGATAAAGGAAATATCAGATTTTTGCAGAAGTCACATTTCATGGATCTGAGAGCAAATTATGGAAATACCATAGAGGCCATAATGGCCTGTTGCAGTAAATCAGGAGAGAAGCAAGCAGGAAGGTTTCTGGCAAGTTCCCATCCAATTATGTAAATATAATTGAGGAGTTGTCAGCACTTCCTGGGGAAGAGGAGCTGGATGCAGCCCATCCTGGTGTGTTGAAACAGGGTCCTGGCAAAGTTGTCATAGGACAGAGGAGAGTACCTAGGTGGTTCCCCTCCTTCCATGTGGACAAGGAGATGGATTCATAGGCTTAGAGCCTAACCCACCTTCCTAAGCCCTGCTCCAAGCTTCCTACAAAACAGAAGAACCAAAGATGTAGGATGACAGAAGAGGCGTTGGCTGAGACAGCCATCCTGACAGAGGTGCTGGCTGGTGGACTGCACCGTACTACAGACTCCTCTACTGCTGATGTTACTGAGGAGAGGACCCATAGGGAATAAAGTGGACATTATTCTCCACAGAGAAGGGGCAGTGGGGAAATGCTTATCACGCCAGCAAATCTATTTGTAAGTCTGGTGTAGAAGAGACTCCTTCTGCTGGCTTTAACAAAGGAAGGAAGGGCACTGCTAGGTGAAGGAAGTTTGCCCTGCTGGCACTGTAACTCTCCATCTGTTCTGCAGGCAGTGAAAACTTTGGTATCAAGAACAGTGACATCAACATTAAACATACTTTTTTTCTCTTTTTTCAGGAAAAAAAAAAATAAATGAAAAGAATCTGAAAGAAATTGATAAAAGTGCATAACTTTCCACAGGCACTTCTCCTGTGAAGAGAGAAAACAGTCTAGGTGGATGCTGAGTTGAAAGAATGCAGGAGTGAATATGTCAGTTAACAGCGATTTGGCTTGAATGATTACTTCCCAGAGGAAAGAGATAACTCATAAAACTTTCCTTCTGGAAGCTCTCAGATTCCAGCTAATTAATTGCAGTGAGGTATCTTTTAAACTAGAGGTGTGCCAAGACAGATTCCGGTCGCTCCTGAAACACTTGCTGTTGCCAACTCTTGCTATTATTATTAGAAGGCCCAGCTCCAGCATATATCAATGCAAAAATCCTTGGTAGCATGATGATAGTACAGAAATACAGCAGATTTTTAATGAAAAATAATATTTCAATGAAGACAAGAAGAGAAGGAAGCACAGAAAAACTGCCCTTGGTATGAAGCCTTCAAAAAGAAACTGGGAATTGTTCAGTCTGGAGAAGAGGAGGCTCAGGGGAAACCTTATCACTCTCTACAACTCCCTGAAAGGCGGTTGTGGTGAGGTGGGAGTCTGCCTCTTCACCTAGGTAACAGTGATGAGATGAGAGGTAATAGCCTTTAAGTTGTGCCTGGGCAGTTCAGGTTAGGTATTATGAAAAATTTATTCTCCAAAAGAGTGGTGAGGCATTGGAATGGGCTAACAAGAGAGGTGGGAGTCACCATCCCTGGAGGCATTCAAGAAATATGTAGATCTGGTACTTAGGGACAGAGTTCAGTGGGGAATATTGGTGGTGGGTGGATGGCTGGACTATATGATCTTAGAGGTCTTTTCCAACCTTAAGGATTCTACGATTCTATGAAATGTGACTGCTTTGAAACAAATCTCTGTACATTCCATGCTCAAGGGCTGGTGAACAGTGCAGTTTTAGACATGTAATTTCATAGGTTTTCAGGATCTTGCTTCATAAATGGCCTTGTAACAGCCATCCTTACCTGACTTGGAGACTGTTGCTTCTTCCGTCTCTTACACTTGGCTTGAGACTCCAGGAGTAGAGTTTGTTCTCTATGAGAAGTCTGTTTCTACTTTCATTGTGCATACCTAAGGGTTTTGTAGCACAACTTGGGTGTGCTGATCTAAGCAGGAGGGAGATTTGTGGACTCCAAGAATTACACTGAGGCTGTGGGATGCTACAAGGAGGGCCAACATCATCTGAGTCTCTTTCCAAGTAAAGTACAAACTGATATGTTTGACTTCACTTCCTCACAGCAGCTCCCCTATATGAGCTAGCTGATGTGTAGTTTTTCTTGCTTCTGAAATTAAGTAAATAAAGAAGTTGTCTTCTACAATCTTCAGCCTTGTACATCGTGACGTAGGTGTGGTATGCCTACACTGTTATACACAAGAGAATAAAGATGGACTTCTTATTCCAGTTTATCTGGAGTTATCCAGATGAAAAGCTGGACAGACAAAGGCACTTGCTTTTTTAACCAGCAATAGCAACTCATGACAAAACCCTTGCAAAGCATCCTGAAAAACCAAACAAGAACTTATATTGTTTGGTTCTTTTCAGTTTTCATTTCTATTTTAATCTGTGATAAAATCACAGGTTTTTTCATGCTGAGTAGATTGACCCATACTAACCCTTCCCAAGTTTTTGGATGATATAAAAGATGTTCAAATACCAGGGTGATAGCTAGCCCTAGAAAAGCCTTGATATGTAGCTTGTCATTCATGTACAATACAGCATGAAAGACTGAAATTAGTGGCAAACAGTTTTGTTTTGAATCTACATCCCTCACAAGAAAGGAAAACTAAAAAAAAAAAACAAAACCAAAAAGTGTACAGTGACCTAAATAAGCTGTATTTTATCTTGCTTAGAAATGAAAAGATAAGTGAAAATTCTGTGTTTATAGCCCTGAGCCCCACAGAGCCACAGATGGAGGTTGGCACTTTAAATTTTTAAATGAACATTGTTCCTTAAAAAGTGCAGAGGAATAATAATAGGTGGCAGAAAACTTGCTCAACTATTCTGTTAGAGAGATGTAGGAAAAAGACATAATAGTGATTATCACAAAGTGGGAGAAAAAGGTGGAAAAATAAACTGTGATTTCAAAGCCATAAAAGCACTTGGGAGGCGGTTTTTCATCCACCTTTTCCTGCGTCTGACTTTTGCACATCAGAGCAGAGAGATCTCAATAGAAAGACAGTTGGAAAAGATTGATGAGAGCTAACAAGACCAGAGTTTTCTTTTACAAGTGACTCTGCATTTTGATTTAATATTCAGGACTATTTGATGCAAAAGCATAAAAGTTTCCTTTCTGATTGGAGACAGAGCCCAGGAAAATGGGAGTGCACAGAATGTGAGGTGGGAATTGTACAGCCTGGGGTGGCCCTGCTTAGGCACACCTCAACCTCCCATGCTCACATTTAACCCCAAGGTAGCTGCCTTCCTGGGGTATACAGCCAAGTAGACTGCCTGAGGTGCTCACCTAACAGGGTTCACAGGCTTCAGCTCCTGCTGATTTACTTTAAAACACTGGCATATAAATTGCAGAGCTTCAACAGCTGCTGTAAGAGCAGATGAACCATTTCTGCAGATTTTCATTAAGAAAGGGGTCAGAATGAATACTGTAGCCAGAATATATCACAACTATCCTGAATTAAGCTGTAATCTATCCTGAAACAGAGTCCCAGCATTTTGTGCTCACATTAAGAATTGACTGCAATGTAGTTTAAACATTCATTTTAATATAAGCATATGCTTATGAGGCTTCTCAGATGGCATACAGTTTTAAATCAGGATCTCAGCTAATTAAGACAGCCAGGTCATCCTGAAAGCAGCTTCACTGAAGTTAAGAATACATTTTTTCCTTACTGAAACAACACCAAATTTGTGGGATGTAAATGTTGCTATTTTAATAGTTTATCCCCACTATGGAATCGAAACTGCTGGATATAGTTAAGGTAGGAAGAAGGCTAAAAGAAAGCATCCTCTGTTCACAGTCTTGATAACACAATCTTCTTGAAATTAAGAAAGCTCTTAAAGATTTTAGTGGACTAAAGTCCATTAGAAAGTTCTTCTGCGATTGAACATTTTATCAGTGATATGATCAGTGAATGACATCATGATGGTGAACTTGTGGTTTACAAAGGCAAAGAGAAAATAAACCAGAACACATGACAACAGCTCAGTCTAGAACCAAAGTCTGTGAGGGTACGTCCCAGTTCAGCAGTCATACTTACAGATATTCCCCTCTCCTCCCTCTCCTCTCCTCTCCTCTCCTCTCC
>PPHD01025347.1:0-11795 GCA_002909625.1 Bambusicola thoracicus
ATACAAGAGGAAAACAAAAATGAACACTATAGCAGGAGTTCTCGTTGAATCCCGGTGAGAGCAAGTAAAAGAGGATTGTTAATTTCCTTATCAACAGTGCCTTGAAATGGCTAGATACTGGGGTTTGTCTCTAGAGTTGCTGTGAGCTGAGTTTGGTTGGCTACTGAGCAGCAGGGCATTGGGAACGTGATGTTCATGGAATCATTCAAGGTGGGGAAAAAAGTCACAAAGATTTCCTAGGGCGGCTGTGAGCCAGTCACACCACCGTGCCCACCAAACCGTGTCCCTCCATGCAATATCTACCCTTTCCATGAAAATTTCCAGGTTTGGTGATGCCACCACCTCCCTGAGCAGCATGTTCCAATGCCTCACCATCTGAGAAGAAATATTTCTTCATATTCAACGTGAACCTCCCATGGTGCAACTTAAAGCCATTCCCTCTCATCCTATCGCTGTTACAGAGGAGAAGAGGCTGACCCCCACCTCACCGCAACCTCCCTTCAGGTCTGTGTAGAGAACAATATGGTCTCCCCTCAGCCTCCTTTTCTCCAGACTGAACAGTCCCAGTTCCCTCAGCTGCTCCCCATCAGACGTGTGCTCCAGACACCTCACCAGCTTTGTTGCCCTTCTTTGGACATGCTTCAGAGTCTCAATGTTTTGTAGTGAGGGGCCAAAAACTGAGCACAGTACTTAAGATGCAGCCTCACCAGGGCCGAGTACAGAGGGATGATCGCCTCCCTGGTTTGTTCTGTTACAGCTGGGCCTGCCTGTGTTCTAATCAGAGTCCCCAGATGGGGTATTAGCTGCATACTTGCTCAAAGATTTCTGCATATGTCTTTGCTTGTTTACTACTGATGAATGAATTATTCAAGGTACAGCTGTGGGCCTTTGATACTGATACTTTGCCTTCTTTTTGTTTTTTTTTTAATGATGTTCCCTAAAAAGCAGTTTATATATTTGGAAAGCTACTGATCAGTATATGTCTTCAGGTACCCATCTCCTTAGAATCTGAGCAGCACAGGAACATAAATTATGGATGCCTGCAGCGTTCCCATGGGATTGGAGAGCATTAGTAATCATTAACAGATAAAGAAAACTGAAGCCAACGAAAGCGGAGTAATGTGATCATATGAGACATCTGTGGTAGGGCTGAATCCTCTCTCTGGACTTCTCAGATTCCACCCTGAAAGCTGCCCTTTCCTGTAAGGGATCCTGTTGGTGAGGCTGGGCTGTGTCGCAAGCACCGACATTCATCTTCTTCCTCCTGAAGCTCACATCCGTGGCATTCCTGCCAGGGAAAGGATTAGGAGCCGACATGCTGACACTACACCGTGTGTTGTTTAACTCGGGTTGGATGAGAAATGGCTGCCAGTTTGGCAGCTGAGTCTGTGTCTGCCCCGACTGTAGCAACTGCTGCTGGTGGTGAAGGCTCTAGAAGTGTGAGACTTGAGGAAGTGTGTGTAGGCAGCGTGCAGGGCTGTTGGCTTAGCGTGCCTGGTGTAGGATTGGTAAGGGGCAGGTTGGAGAGCACGGCGTGAGGTGAGTGAGCGTGAGGTGAATGTGCATGACACCCTCTGTCTGTTTTCTAATAGCACAAGTAATCAGTGGCATCATGGAAAATACAGGTGGGAATTGTGGTAGGAGTAGAGAGTTCTCTTTCCTAGATTACTCCTGTGCATCAGTGATGGAGTTCCTCGGTGGTACTACTGACAACCTCAAGTGACTGTAAGAGTGTTTTGAATCATAACTGGATTCCTTGACTTTCTGCTGAGCTTGTAGTTGAATTTATTTGCACTGGCAAGAAAGTTAGCTGACTTGGAGGCATGCTGTATGTAGACTTCAAGTGTCTTGAAGTAGTAGGGTTTCAAGACCACCTTTGCTTCCTCAGGGCAAGTCCTGCCACTGAGCATATGTTGTAGATCACATTTTTCAAGAGCTTTTTTCTTTTTTTCCCCAGCTTCCTTTCTGCTGCCCTTTCCTTTGAACACAGTCATCTTTTCCCTTTTCTTTTTTCTCCTCTGAGAAAGTAGTAAGAGGTGGTGGTTACTGAAATTACTCAATTTTGTTCGTGGAACACTCGCAGTGCCTCTCTGAAGTGGGGATTTTTTTACAAATGGGTCGAGTGGAATATAAATCAAGGTGGTGTGTGCTCGTGTACAGACAGGGCTGAGGACAGCATCCCGGAGATAACGGTGATCCTTGGCAGTGCTTAACATTAGGCAGATTGTTTGCTGTTGGCCTTTCTGCCTTGCTTGAAATGGTGATACCACCTCAGTTTCTTTAGTTTCATAAATGCTGGTAAGTGCTCAGTTCCCCGAAGTGAGTGGTATCAATAATTCATTACCGCTTAATTGCTGGAGCTGGTTTCTGATTGATTTGGTAAGTAGGACACTAGGAAATGGTACGCTTCCCCTGTCAGCTACACTTAGCTGCTTTGGCAGATGCCTTGTGGAGAGTTGTCCCCATGCCTTCTCCTTCTTCCAGGGATACTTTGCCCCGGGCTGCAATAAAGCCAGGAGAGCTTGCAGAAAGAATGAGGCAAACGGCATGAAATGGAGTTGTGGATTTTTTTTTGTCGCTTACGTGTTCTTGAAGGGCTGAGCTGCAGGCAGGCTGGGGTGGGAGGCTCAGGCCTGTGTGAGTGGCACGCACCATTGCTGTCAGCTGCTTCTGCTCCCTGACTTGCTCAGGTAGAGAGACTTCTCGTGCACTGATAGGTTGGTTCCTGCTGGTGCTCTGAGTGAGTAAAGGTCACCTGCTTTGATCTGGTATTGTTGTGTTGATAAGCTTGGTTGAGAGGGCTGTTTCACTGGTCACTTGAGCATCCATCCTCTGAATCACGTGGTTTCTGATGGTTTTCCATCAAAGTGGGAATTTGTCGTTTGGGAGTGAATGTCAGTGGCAGTTTCGTTTTGCTCATACCATCACACCATCCATCATGAGCTGTTGGAATGATGTTGGAATGATGCAGGTTCTCCTTCCTTGCAGTCAGCATTTCCCATGTGCCAGGGTGGCAAGTGCCTCCAGTCGCCCGGTGTGGAGAATGGCAAGTTCCTTTTCTGGCCCAGATTAAGACACTGGAGAGGGGAACTTCAAACTAGATGTCTAGGAAAATAGGTGGTTCTTGCTTTTATTAAACACGAGGGAGTATACTGTATAGGATTTGAAATAAAGATAAGGAAGCAGTGCAGCATGATAATTTAACAGGCCTAGGAATTAGACATGGGAGAGAGAAAGGAGTGTTTGTTTGTCTACATAGTTTATCCCCAAGTGCTACTGTAAGCTTTTTTTCCTTATTTGAATGTATTGTACATTTCAAAGATAGGTAAGTACAACAGGACTTCAATCCTAGTGTCTTCCGATCACTTTTAGTTCAGGACATTGCCTTTATCTTAGAGAATGTGCACGGTTCAGCCATATGAATCCTTCTCAAAGGCACTGCTGTGTCCTAATAAATAGCATGCATCTCCAGGAGCACGGGTTCTGAGTCTGGTTTGCGCAGGAGAGATTGGAAATGAATATGTTACATTTTTATTTCATTTGGTTGGTTTTTTTTTCATGAACGTACATAGATTCCAAATAGATATAGCTCTAAATTAAGCATATTGAGAATTATTGTATTACTTCTTCTCTACATTTTTGAGGCCACGTATCCAGACTCTTCTGTTCTTTGAATGAATCTACATGGATATATTTCAGTAGATTTGCTCTCATGAAGATGTATTGACAGCCTGATTCTCGGAGGCTTTGTTTTCAGGTGTTCTGGTGTCTTTAAACTTCATTGAAATGAGAAGGCTGGAAAGAACAGCAGTGTCACTAAGCTGCTTTGCAGGATTTCCTCAAGATCACTTCATTTCTTCCATTTGCAGTCAGCAAGTTTCCTTTAAAAGTGGAGGTTTCTAAACCCAAATTTCAAAAGATGAAATTTCATTGAAACGGAAAGAAGTTAATCATTTTAGCCAGCTGTAATTTGTTCTGTTCACACAGTGTCAGTCTCACCTCTCTTCCGAGGAAGGAGAGAATAATTGGACGTAAAAGGTGCTTTTACTTTGAGTGAACTTGTTAAAACTGGGAGTTTTGACTTGAATTTCTTGCAGCTAGGATATCGAAATGATCCTTGGGGTCCCTTCCAACCCAAACCATTCTATGATTCTATGAAAGCAGCCATGTACCTCTGCAGCATGTTCTTAAAGCTGCGTTTTTTTAAAGACTCACAGAAAGATTTATTGTGGGTTTCTCTCGGTAGCAAATTGAGAAGGCCTGAGCAGCTATGACTTAAACCTTCATTTTTTGTGAGCGCAATGTTTGATTCTGTGCTGATTTTTACCAGTGTGATTCTAATTTCTTCAAAGGAGCAACTTTGCAGCAGGAGAAGATTTTGAGAGAGGATGTTGGATGAGTTGGGCTGCTGTGTGGGGATGGAATAGTTGGATTTCTGTTCCCAGTGGCAAGTGTTGTGCTCTGGTTGAGGGACGATTTGGTGGAAGGAAGCTTAATTTTCATCTTGCCATGCAAAATTGTTGGCACTAAGTGTTTGATCACAGAACGTCACTGGTAGCATGTGCTTCCTGCTGACAGAGCGCTTCTAAAACAAACCACAAGTGTTGACGTACTGGAGAAGCTGTGGTGTCACTCACTTCCAGCAGTCCCTGTGGATGATGTGACAATCTCCTCTGTCTGGGCCTCATGAGAAATACCATTCCAGGTTCCTGAGCCCATACTGTCACTGTGTTCTGGCCGTTCCTGAAGTGTGTTGATTACCCGGTTATCTGGAATGTACTGAGAAACTTCTCATGGACGTCAAATAGTGACAGTAATGAAGCTGCAGAGTTGCCTTGTTGATAGCGGTCTCGGTGACAAAATGGTCTTCCTGCCTTTGGGATGAGCCTTTGTGGCTGCTAAGGGGATGTTTACCATTGGGATCAGATTTTTAGAGGGAGTAAGAAACTAATTTTCACCAGATGACCCACTTTGAGCATTGGATT
This sequence comes from Bambusicola thoracicus, assembly GCA_002909625.1. Lineage (NCBI taxonomy): Eukaryota > Metazoa > Chordata > Aves > Galliformes > Phasianidae > Bambusicola > Bambusicola thoracicus. The sequence continues at coordinate 4,986 of PPHD01025347.1, forward strand.
TCTGTTTGTATTAACTTTACACCCTCCAGCCAACTCTGGAAACTTATGATGGCTCGCCTGAAATCTGACTGATGGGGTGAATCTTTCCTGTTATCGTTTTTGGGACTATACTGCATCCCATAGGCTGATCGTGTGAGTAGCCTTAGTGGAAAGAAAGGAAGAACATCCATCATCAGCTAAGAACACCTATGTTTGGGTTAATGTTGTATTACAGACACGTTGAGGCATCCTTCCTGCCTCACTGGATTTGCATATGGAATTAACTTCCATTGTTTTGGTGCTGATAAGACTTCAGTTAAAGTTTTTCACACAGTTATCAGCTGTGTTGTAGTCAATACTTACGGTATTCCTTTCACATTTACTTGGGGAAATCTGGAGGAAATACAGCCAAAATGTAAAGAGCTAGTGGATGGTTTATGTTGCTGGCTGCTTTGTATGTGAAGGACATGAATGTGGTGTAGGGCACGTACAGCCCGTGATGTGTTTGGTGCTAGAGTCCTGCGTGAGCTTAATCATTGCATTATATTTTCTGTGCCTTAGTTTTTCCTTCATGTTCTTTCAGCTAATCCTCAGAATATGGATCAGTGTCAAAAGTATTTTTTTGTGTTAACTTCCCAGGTCAGAAATGTCTGTATATAATTTGCAGCAGAGCAGTAGGTGCACAGATCTTTCCTTTCTGCGTTGTAGACTACACTGTGTTTGACTATGTGGAAATTAATTGTGTAGGAGGTTAGGAGGATGGGAGAGAGCTACAGTAATCACATTCTACCTTTCTTCTGAGTGGTATACGTTTAACTTAAATGAGTTCAGTTTATTAATTGCCTGCTGTCCTCTGCTGCCACAGTGCCTGCAGAAGCTGTCCTGCTAAGTCCCTCTGACAGATGTCGCAGAGTGTTAGTGTTCAGGGAGAAGAAAGCCTCTTCTATCAGAAGCATACTGAAGGACAGTGACATCTTTTGTTCGTATTAAAAACAAGATTACAGAAGATCCCTAATTCACAGTCCTTATCATGGAGGTTCAACCTTTTGGCATGGCTGGGCCACACTGAGTGAATGGGAATTGGGTTACGTACACAAAGGTCACTCTGAAAGTAAGTCCTATTATTTATTTCCATCTTATCAACTGATCCAGAGAGCATGATGGTGATGTTATTTAATAGAGCAAATTCTCAGCTGCAAATCACTGTTTTTCAACACAGTCACCAGCAGTAGCTGTGCATTCTCACCAGCGATGAGCGAGAGCCTGCTTGCTGCGCTCATAAAAACTCTGCACCAGAGGAGATGACCCATTGTCACCACTGCTGAAATGCACCAGTCACTGCCTCACTGTACTTACATCCACTGTGTGGTCTCCATAAGCATTCAGCAAGCATCAATGAATGTCAGTGGCTGCATTTTTTTTCCCTGTGGAGAAATTCAGTTCCGCACCTTTGCTTTGTATGCACTTCCATGTCAGACACCAGTTTGTCAGACTGCCCCTTTGCTGCCATCTGTCACATGGCAACAACATGTAATGGAATATTGGTGAGAAGGTTCAACCTCTACTGCCACACCACCACCATCCGCCTCTGACATTGTGGGCCAACATAATGAATTTTGGAGCAGGCCTCGTAAAATATATAATATTGTTAATCAGTAACAATACTCATTTTAATTTTTTTTTTAATTTTATTTTTATTAAAACAAAAAAAGATAGCAACAAAAACACCAAGGACACTGCTGTTTGTTTGTTACCGTGATGGCGCAGGGCAGAGGGTGGCTACACACAGCCCACAGGCTGCATGTTGGACATGCCTGGTCTGTGTCATCTGAGTGTGGGATTCCTCATCCCAGCCAACTATTTTTCACTTTGCAAATGACTTCTGTGCTGAAGCACCAATATCCACGTACCTCTGTAATGTGCTGGTGTCAGGAAGTGCAGGTGATAGGGAAAACAAGGGACCATTCTGTCTGATGGTGTGAAATGAAAGCCCCTTCCTACTTTCTTTGTGGGAGGAAAATAGTGGTTAAGTCTGCTTCTTTTTAATTGATTCGCATTTGTCTTACGTCTCGTCTGGAGAATGCAGTTTCTTTCTAAAGCTTTTAACTAATTTTCAGAGGTCACAGAAGTCCATTGCCTCAAGTAGGCCTGCGTCCTACCTGTGAGGCTGGTTGCTGTGATCCTAATGAAGCAGGTGCACAAAGGAGAGAGAACCTCAGCATATGGATGCTCTCTGTTTATGGGCTTTCCCATGTGTGAAGTGCGAGCTGTGACTTCCGCTCTTTGATAGAAGAACAAGCCAGAACGTGTCAACCTGCCTGTGGTGAGAACAAGTCCTTGCAATAGCTGCAACTCGAGGGGGCTGGTGTATGAGGATCTCTGGTGCTTCATCAGGAACTTTGTTGCTTCCACATGTTTTTGGTTACCCTGGGGGAAAGGAGGAACCCTGAAGTGGTCAACAAGAAGGTTGCTGTTCTCTCAAGTCTGCTGAGGTAGTTTTAGAAAATCCAAGACCAGATGAATCTGAAAGTGGGTTGAGGCATGCTTCTGTCAAGTAAGAATTGGTTATTGTAAGAGCACTATGCTCAGATTTGGTAGCTTGTAAAATGCAAAGACTCGAGGCTGCTTAACAAAGTCGTGTCTGCTCCATGTCTGGGGTGGGGTGGGGGAGGCTCTGGCTGGGGCCCATGCAGGCTGTGCTAGTTGTCTGTCTTTTTGGCAGTGGCTGTTAGTCTAGCACTGTTACCTGCCCTCATCCTTAAAGCATCCATTATCTGCAGTTTTCATTGTCTTCTGAATTCCTTGGAGTGTGTGGGAGAGAAACTGCAAATGTGCCACAGTCAGAGCTAGCAGGTGGTGATTTCTTGAGGGTGCAAAAGAAATTTGAACGTGGTTGTTACAGAGAAAATATGCTGCCTTTTATTACAAAGGCATCTCTTTCTCCTTGCCTCATCTTACCCCGATCTGATAGGTGCTTTGCAGAAGTCTTGGCGTTGCTTGGCATAAGCAGTTTGCTGCTCACTGACCTAAAAGAAATTGCTGTTGAAACTCAGCAACGCGCAAGCTGTGCTGCCTTTGTCCTCATGCAGTAAATATAGCGATTATTCTTGTTATTATTTCTATCTACAGGCAGGGGAAAAAATAAACAACCTTTCAGGAAGCGTGATACCTTTCTTTTAATTCTGATTAATCAAATACGTTTCTCTCCCAGTAAAATAAACACAATGTGTGAGACCCACCCAGCTAAATTTACACCCTGCAATTTTCAGACATTCATGCCACGAAATTGGCGGAGTGGCTAGAGCCAAGCATACCTGCTTTGCAATTATATCCGCTGGGTTGGTATTTATGGGAATGCCCAGCTAGGCCAATGAGATGCAAAATTAACCCTTAATGGCAACATGCTGAAACTGCTTCTTCATTAGGGAATTTACCAAGGAGCTCGAGGAAGCCCGGTTATAGTCCATCTCATGAGCTCCTGCAAGTGGTGACGTGTGGTTCCCTAGAACCTTGGGAAAAGATTGGGAAATAAATCCTTTAATTTAGCAGATTCTCAGTCTCAGTTTGGGTTGCATGTGAAAATAAGAAGTGTATCCTATTCTGGAACCAAGTGGATAGATTGATGTTTTGAGAACAGTATTGAACGTTTAGAAGCCTTGTCTTTTCCCAAGGTATCTCGAGGTCCCATGAATGTTACTGACTTCATTTACACTGAAAGTTTTCAGAAAAATTGTGAGACGTTTTTCCCTCCAGGCCCCATCTGTGTAAATTCAGAGCAATCTGTGGGATCATTTCTTTGCTTCTCAGCCCCCCTCAGCTTTGCCAGTTTGATCTGTCAGGACATGTCTATGCCCCAGCTCCTTCCAAAAGAACACCTGGTAGCCTGCATAAATGTGACAGATGCCAGCAGGAATGTGGAGCTTTCAGGGGTTATTTAACCAGCAAAATGATGCCTCAAGTTATGGCACTGTTTTACAGATCCCCCGAGTTTTGCCTTGGCTCATTTTGAGAATACCTGATGCAGAATTGTTGATAGAAGCCTTAAAGATGACAGTGGCTTTGTAGTTAACCAGAAGTTTGTTAATTTGTGTTCTGTCCCACTCTTGGTCCATCCTAGTAAAACACAGGCTCAGAAGTTACAAGTGGCTAAATGAGATACCCAGAGTGTTTGGTTATTCTTCCTTATCTGGAGTGCACTGCAAGACTTCTTCAAGATCCTTTGTCTAATGAGCACATTGAGGTGGGTGGCGTAGTTCTTGTTTTTTTTATGTGTGGCCAGGATAGGTGTTAAAAAAGCAGTTACTGCTTTCTCAGAAACTGGTCAGAGGATTGTAGGAAATAAAGGAAATGTAATTGGCACGAATCAAAGAAGTAAGAGGTGGAAAAGGAAGAACACCGGTGCATCACGTAGACTGAATCCTGGTTTGTCTCTTCTGTGGCCCTTTCTAGGGACTTTGGCCAGAGCTCTGCCCCAGCAGCCTCAGTCTCTCTGGGAGAAGTGTTCAGTTTTCTCATGCACGTTAAAACTTTTCCTGCTTTTTGCTAAATATTCTTCTGTGCAACTTCATCCTAGCACTCTTTGCCGCAGTGTTAAACGTAGCAACTTTTGAAAGAGCCAGAATCCGCAATTGCATATGTTACAAACAAACCCAACTTTACCGCAGTCTTGAAAGCTCTTTATAATACGTGGTGTCTTGCTGTGGTGATATTTGCTGGAAAGCATTAGTCCCAGATGCCTTCCAGAAGGATTGCATACCCACACTGCCCACCCCGCCTTAACTTCCCATCTACGTGGAGTCCCTGTATGGGCTCCATTGTGGTGGAGAAACATCATTTCTCTCAGTTATTAGGGCTTCTGGTGCAGTGAGTAAGTGAAATAGATAAGGCGAAGCTGAACTGTGAAAAGGATGAGCTCTCACTTCAATATAACCCCTGCTGTGTATCTTTCTTAACAGCATGTTTCCCATTGACAAAATGCAAATGCCATTTATTTTTCTGTTATTGATTTGCTTACAGAAAGCGGCAGAAATCTAATCCATACGGCAAATGCTGATTCTCTTTATTTTCTGTATATATTTTTATTATTACTGCATAAAGCACATCAAAGAACTTGGTCTGAATGGGAGAAAATCACATTTTAGATAGGTGCTTATAGAAACAGTTATTTTTCACTTGAAGTGATTATTCTCTGAGTCTCTAGTAGTGACTGTGGGAAATTCCCAACTTCAAATAACCAGTTGTTGTTTGCATCTGTCCCGGCCAAGTCCCATCCTCTGCCCTCATTTAACTTTGTTTGAGGTTTCCCGGTGCAGGACACATGACTGGAGCTACCAGAAATAGCAAATGCATGCCATCTTTGATAAAAGAAACCTTTCAAGTCTAAAGTAATGGCAAAATCTCCTCAGATAGACCCAGGGCATGACATTTGAGGAAGCTATGCCCTGTGGTGTTTTGCTGATGAATCAGATCAGTATGAGCAGTGATCTCCAAAATACCAATGTGAGAATGACGTGAAAGTCCCAGACGGGCTGAAGAGTTGTTGGTTGTGCCATGGCTAGTCCCGTTTTCAGTGTAGGGTGGCTAAAAACCAGCTGATTAGGACCCAACCTGGTGATCCTCTGAAGTCAAGGCTTTATTTTTCCTTGTGGCTTTGAATTTTTTTTTTTTTTTTTTTTTTTTTGGTGTATGTATCCATTTCTGTGCTATCACTGCCCCTGGAGAGGAATGCTCTGCCATTCTACTTGCAGCTCCAAGGATGCTCGCAGTTCTGGTTGCACCGTGTTTTGGCACCTGAGTCAGGCGGTGCTTCCAGATTCATGCATTGGATTCTTCTGAGTCTGACTCTTTTCTCTGTTGGATTTACATTCCTGTTTGAAGAGGTTTAGTGTCTGTTTCTGGCTACTGCTTCTTTCTAGGAGCAGCACTACCCTGTCCCCATAGACAGCATGCTGTCACTGGCGCTTAGTACAGTCATTCTCCTCTTCTTGAGCTGTTGTCTTTCCTTGACTCCAGTTGTCTTCTGCTAATTGATCTCCTAACATCAGCTGTTGCTTTAATGTACTGTTTGGAAAAACATTCTTGTTCCTCTTCCAGATTTCATTTTAAGAGCCTCAGGAGAGAACTTTCTGGACTCCTTGTTTTGTATTCTTAGGGCAAGACTTCAAAGCAAGGGCTGAATTGCTTTCCCAAGGTAGGGAAGTCTGCAGATCTTTCTCTGCCTAGATTAAAATCTTGGTTATCTGTCATCAATCTCCTCACACTTGGAAATTAGCTCAGCGCTGTTGAGTGAGAGGTTATGGGCTTTCCTTTCTTGTTAAGGGCAGCGTCGCTGTTTTGTTTTGCAGCCCAGGCCTGCTTCCTGGCGTGGGCCCTCTGCAGAGCTTCCCATCACAACTGTCTCCAGGCTGCAGCCTCCTCATGTAGCCAAAGCCCTCTGCTTGTCACAGAGACCACTGCTTTCTTTCCCCTGCAGATGTGCTGCACTGACGTGCTGTCACATCCTAAGTGCATAAATTATTCTCCCACTGATATTAGGGGAATGTCATTATCATAAATTCATTATCATAAATTCATCTTTTCTTTTGCTCTACCACCTCTCGATTCACTTAATACACGTTTATAAAAAGCCTTAGCATTCACTTTGTCCAAGATTTGCTGTCCCACGCTGACATCTGTTTGTACCGGTTTACACAAGCTTATGATTTATAGGGGGTGATGCTGTCGGAAGTGTCCTGTTGCCAGGGAAAACGTTAAACAAGGAGGGCTGTGTTTGCTGGGAGAGCAAGCAGCTAAAACCTAGACATAACAGCAGAAAGCGGCTATGTACAGATC
>PPHD01025348.1:0-11795 GCA_002909625.1 Bambusicola thoracicus
TACTGTTTGTTCTGTAAGCACAGGGTGACATTTCACGCTCTTCTACTCTGCTTTTTCTAAGGTTGGACAAAGAGAAGAAACAGGACTTCTAAGCAGTGCAGCTGGACAGAAAAGTTCCCACAGAGAACCACCTGAGCTCACCTGGTATAGCCTCTATTGCCAGATCCCCTCAGAAGCAATAAGGTAAGGATACTTGCATGGCAGTAATGCAAAGTCTGTACTGGTTACAGAAAACAAGTCTTAGCTGTCTTAAGCACACAAGAACCTGACTCAAAACAGCTGAAGCCTACTTGTCACAACACTCTTGCACCTTAGACCGAGTTAAGAGTTCAGGGCTGCTTCTCCTGGAGCTACAGCTTCACCTCAATTCTTTAAACAAAGATACTGGGTTGTGTTGTTTTGTTAAGGAAGTTATCAGTGTACATTTACTGCTCCAAAACAAACCTGAACGATATTATCCCACTCTTGGATTGCAGAGAGCAGCACTGACGGCCTGTATTCCTTGGATTAAACATCAGTCTGAATTCAGTTGGTAACAGTACTTTGAACAGGCACCAATTCCTGCTGAAGTAAAATGGCTTCAGTGCAGAATTTCTAAGCAAGCACCAGCTGTAGCTTTGGGAGATGGTTTTCATCCAGCTTTTCCAAGTGTAAACCAAATACGAGAACCTCCAGAAAAAGGCAAGACTGACATATCCAATATGAAGCTACCAAATGCATCTAAATGGTTTTCCTTTTCATTAAGCTGTTTTTTTTTTTTCTTTTCATGTTTTTTAATACTAATTAGATGAGATTGTTTTTTTGTTAGAGCTCAAAAGAGGCGAAGCATGTTGCCTCAGCACACAGGGCTATACAGCTTTGCATACTGGTTCTGTCAGCAGCAAACAGCAGGCGCTGAAATAACAGGAGCACACAATAATATTATCACCTGAATATTACTCCAACAGCTCAGCTCCAGCTTACAAACATTATGAGCTGCATGTATTTTATACCTAAGAGCTCACAAAGTATTTCATTCTGGACTTCTTAAATCTTTCAGGAGCTGAGTATTATTATTCACAGCATGCAGTAGGAACGAGTTCCACAGCTTGACTGCACACTGTTCTAAGAAACATGTCCTTCTTCTGATTCCTTCCCTGCTTGTTTCAGTGTAGTCATGAAGTAATCAATGAAGTGAACAGAATTTATGAAATAGAGATGAAGCAGGACTTAAGGAGTTCAACTTGTTGAGACTGAATGGGTTTTACCAACCCCTCCCTCAATTCCTTGTGACAAGTCACATACAGCTTGTTGAAATGGATGTAGACATAGTTGCCATTTCCTGTCATATATGATTAGAAATATCTTTGCTAACTAAAAATCTTCAAGTGCTTTGTCTTGAACTAAGTCTCAACACATGTACCGTTTTATTTAAGGCTTATTAGATTTGCAAGCGAAACATCTAACAGCACGTTCTGCTAACGAGCATTGGCCAGACCTATTTTCATACAGGGCTGCTATATGAACAGCTTCCTTTATGTGTCCCTTGATTTTCTTTTATCATCGTTGCACGTGTATAGGCTAATGTCTTGGCTTGAAAAGCTACCAAGTACTTCACAGTAAGGAGAACTGAGATACTTCCACTGCTGCTTTTACTGTGTTAACCATTGTTCAGCTACCATCACCATTTTGTTTTCATTTAAGTGCTGTCAGACTGAACATAATCGTACACTCCAATCAGAATAGTAATTTCTAACGTGAACTGAGCCAGTTCAGCTTGACTGAAACATTATTCAACACAGATTATTCAAAGCTTACATTTTAAAACATGGGTCTCCAGACATGAGCTGCATGTTGATCAACACTTACACGTAGAGAAAAACTGTAAGGAAAAGTTATCTGCAGTATACTGTCATGTCACTTAGTTGTACTTGCCAGAAATCTTGCATTTAAGGAAAACAGCATCACAAATGCAAATTAATGCTTATGCAAAACAGTGCATGTTTGAATACTGACTGTGAATGAACAAAGCATTTGAAAAAACAGTTGAAGCAGTTGTAGAGAGCTATTTCACGCTGTCACCACACGCAATTCCTTCATTGTAGGCGCTGACATACAACATTAGGAATCTTTTGCAAAGGTTTTTGAAGTTAGCCTTTCCTAGCAAGTAATATACTACACAGTAAGAACGGAGCCATCCTGACAGTCTCTAAGACAGCTCTGCAAACAAAGCTGTGTTACTCAACCAAGGGCTGCTGAGGCCATCATTCCCTTTTATCAGAACAGGAGGTGCACAGTAGCACAACACTGGGCTGCACACCACAGCAGCACAGCAGCACAGCCCCAGAGCCAAACCAAACCATACAGGAACAGAGCAGGAACAGGGGCTGAGATGGGACATGCAGAAGAGCAGATGCAGGGCTGAGATGGAAATCTGCCTGCAGGATCACAGCTCCTGCCACTGTGTCACTGCAGAAATGATGAGTGCCATCAGATTACAGTCCAGCAAAAGCCTCACAGTGAAGCACAGATGTTAACCTTGTAACCATGCTCCTGTCTGCAGGAACAGATGAGAGTTCCAAGCTCATCTTCCTCTTTATCCCTTTTCCTCTAGGTTACAGGAAATACCGAAGTCCAGAGAAATAATGAACTAAAACCAGATACTCCTTATGGGACTACTGAGCAGTGTTTGATGTCTAAGTCAAAGTAACTTCAAGGGGACAGTGGTGCCTAGCAGTGGTGTGGAAGCACTCCTGCTCCAGCTCCAATTCCCTGTAGGGAAATGCAACACTGCACTCGCAGCTCTTCCTGAGCCACACAGGAGACAATCTTCTGTCAAAGCCGGGCTGACTGGTAAAAGCCAATGAAACATTTATGAGTCAGATGTATCCGATAAGCACACTGCCCCACATTCATTAGTGCAGATACTTCTGGGGCTGGGTTACAGTCAGGGGACCCATTGCTGCCACCCCCAGCAGCAGGCTTTTGTATGGGCAAACTGAGAAGTTTGGGGGAACCCCATTTTCCAACCACCCCAGCACAACTTGACTGATTTCTTGTAACATCTCATTTGTAACAAAAGCAGTTCACTGTGACGATGGAGGAGTCACAACTTGGTATCTTCCTTCATCACATGGTCAGAAGTTGCCATTACATTTTTCTTCCCTAGTGAAGCCTTTGCATGATCTGCCCCACTAGGCAAAGATAAGAAGCTACACACTCAGGAAAGGAACACTGAAGTACAGAGAGAAGAGCTGTACTGCAAGCAACCTTGGAGATAACAGCAGAAACCTTACCAGCAATTGACCAAATGTTAATGACTGCCTCTGGTATTTAAGAGACAAAGGTAACCCTTTTTATCTGTTTATTTTCAAAAGGATGGCTTCAGAGATACAGACAGAATGAAGGCAGTGATCTGTAGCACCACTGAAAAGGAGCTTATAAACAGGAGGGAGACCAACTGTTATACTGATTGATAGTGACAGAACAAGGAATTACTTAAACTGAAAGAGGGGAGATGTAGGTTAGATGCAGTCAGCACAAGAGATGAGGAATGAAGGAAAACCTCTAAGCTGTAAAACTACCTGGGTTTTCTTCTCAAGAGACCAGAAGGGATAAAACACACCTGCTGAGAGTGGAAGATGAACAGCAGCTGCTGTAACTACTTGGTCTTCCAGGTGCAAAGGAGGACATTCAAATGATTACAGGTTTTTAACCAAGAGAAATCTTAATATACTTAATACATGAAATAGAGCAAAATGATTTTTAGATGGGCTTTCTCTAGGGACACAGTAGCCACCGTGCAGATCTCATTCTTTCCAATAGTCAATCATGAAGATAATGACACTGATTGGCAACCTTGCAACATGGTTGCTGTTGCATTTTTTCCTTCACTTGAGACCATCTGCTCTCACTGAAGCATATGCTCACATTCACAAAAGGCAAAGGTGAAAGAACAGAGAGGTAGTCCAAGGCCTGAACTCAGAAGTCAAGGTGCTAAGCACAAAAATACGAAACATGAGGCTCTGAAAGAAATGGGTTTTGTGCCAATCAGCCACTGGCTGTACACACAAATCATCCTTAAGAGCATCACTAACATAGTGTGGGCTTCCAGCATTGCAGGTGATCTTTACAGGGTTTATTTAGGTATGTGATTTGGCCTCCAGGATGCATCCTGCTCAACATCAAGAATAAACATACTGTAATCAGACTTATCCTATATGCCCCAATACACGGATGAATGTACATTTGGTTCCACAGCAGGAAAGACACTCATTTAATTCCTACAATTAAATGCAATTAGAGTAGTAGACTAGGATGGGAGTGGTAGACAGGCAGTCATGAGGTGTGTCAGACATCCAGGTAAGCTTTAAAAAGAACATTTGTTAGTAAGTCCAAAGATGAAGACCGAAGAGGAGGCTGGGCTTTGTCCAGAGATGCTATACATTTTCAAGCTACGCATCCACAAAACAAATCAGTGACTGCACCAAGATGCTGTACTATTTCTAACATTTACCAAGAAGTCTTCCACTTGCCCTCAGTTACAGTGTTTTGATGTTGTGAAGAGCTAACATAACCCTCAGTGCAGACCTTGATGCAGCTTGATCCCAGCATCATTCAGTGACATTTAAGTGTAGTACTCAAACGTAATCAGGTAATGCTCCACCAACTGTTTTTCACTCATTCACTGGTAAAGAAGCTCTCTACACACCAGCAGAGCTCACTGCTATTTCTACATTTAGAAAAGCATTTTGAGAGAAAGAAAAAAAGGGACTGTTTCCTATTACATATCATTTTCATTTAAAGTAAAGATAGCCACAGGAATTGACATGAGCTATGGATTTTATCCTTACCTTACTCAAAGCAGAGATGATGATTCTTGCTTTCTGTAATACATACTGAAGTGTATTGTGCCCATGCAGTAAGGTAATTCACAATGCCACAATCACAACTGAAAATATGGCTCAAATCATTTTGTGCTTCATCATCACCAACTGTTTTTCCTTTGTTGCAATGATAACTCCAAGGAATTAACTCTGATGTTTCATCTACACAACCTTTCTGCCTCTCAAAACAGTATCACAATGCAACAGTAGATGGCACTGCCCAAATTCAATGCAAATCCATACATTTCCTCCACACACAGAGAGGACTGCTGAGGCTCAACAGGGAGATCAGTTCACACACGAACCAATTATTCTCAACTGGAAAACATCCTGCATTTGCTTTACAGCGAGTGCTTCCATGCAAGTGCTCGAGGAAGAACTCAATTGTGGGTCAAATATTAGCAAAATGCTGTGTAAGACAGCAGGTCTATCCATTCTGAAGTTCATCTGCTGTACTTTCACCTTTCAACCATGTTTTTGCCTCAACCTATTTCAGAGGAATATTAGACATTCTGGTTTACAGGGCACAAAACAGTGCAGATTTTAGTTTGTGTGCTACCAACATCATTTAAGAGTACTTCATGGCTACTTGAACCTCTTACTGTCAGCGAGCAGAGGAAGTGCCAGCAGGGACAGCTTTACTGCTTTAAAAGCACTCAATTAAATTGCTGTTCTGGGAGCTACTCCAGCAACTGCACAGAGATGCACAAGCTTGTACAGAGAGTGAAAGGCTTTATACATGCAAGAAACCATACCTCTATACATGTGTATGGATACTGCATAGGTTTAAATACATACATTATATACACTTGACTCCTTCATTGACTGTTTCCCAAAACAACCTAAGAGCTTACATACAGAACTCATACAATTATTTAGCTGATGGAACACAAATAAGGCATACCCTGAATTTCACATACTGCCAAACAGAACAATTTCTGTTTTCAGATCCCAGACTTACTTTAAATATAGGAGGAATTCACAAAGCAGAGCTGCCAATATACTAAAGCTACTGTGTTGAATATCCACAGCCCTCACCAATCACATCGTCCACAAAATAACTTTTTTTTTTTTTTCCAACTTAAGCCTCAAAGGCCATTACCAAGAACACTTAGATAACAGAGAAGCTTTCAAAACCACACTTACTCAACAAATAGCCTGCAGGTTAAGGCTGGTTTGGCAGTAAGGCAGCTGCACACCCAGCCCCACCTGGCTAGTGATGCAGCACCCAGTGTTCTTACACAGGAAACTGCCCAGCTGGGTTCAGCATTCTCAGCATTTCCACTACCAGGCCCTGGCTTGGTGCAATTGTGAAGGATGCCACTGCTACAGCTTCAGAAGCAGATGAGTTGTGTCCACCCCAATTAACAGTAGGGGGAAAAATAACAGCAGCCCTAAATTCCAAGCCACTTCTGCACTCCTTTCCAGTTTTCATGTTACTGAGTAGCACTGATGCATGACATACACCTCAAAGCAAAAAAACAAGGAAAGCTTTTCTTTGTCTATGAACTTTCAAACTTCATAGTGACTCTGCATGATTTACATGCTCCTCATGTTTGTTTCTTCAACTGAACAGGTAGTACCTAATTATAAGCAGGTTTTTTATGATATACATGGACCATCCTTGCATACCTCTGTCTTGAAATACAGAGGCATAACATGGATGGTAATAATTAGAACACTTCAGACTAAACATTTTAAGGTAAGGGAGAAAGCAACCTGCATCTCTGTCACCAGTCATAAGAACTCAGAAAGCACCTCCAAACTGCTTTATTTTGCTAGTGGTCATGATGGTAACACATCAGTGGAACACACTGTAAGCTAAAAGAGAAAGTTGGATTAAATGGCTGTGACAACTGCTTAGCATTGTTTTCTCTGATGTACATACAACAAACTTCAGGACGATGATCAAAATATTCCCCAAAGCTGAGTAGCATGCTGTCCTAGACTGGTACCGTATCCATAGCTGACTGTATTCTCATTGCCTCTGTGCTCTTCCAGCATAAGATGCCTGTAGTTGAAAATAGTTAGAAACAATGGTTACAGAGCTGTGCACTGAGAAATACATGCGCTGCACTTCTGAAATGTCCAAAACAAATTTACTGTCCATGAAACAGCTCCTGTACATCTAAGAGGCATCCTGTCCAGACTGTAGAATGCAGTTTCCCAATATATTAAAATTTGGGAGTAACATGGTTAATACTCACGTTTCAGCAGGACATTTTCTTTCCTGTGAGGGTGGGAAGGACCGTGCATCTCAGGCTTTGAGATCAGTGCTTGATTATTATGAGACAAATCAACGACAGCCCAGCATTTGCAGAGAACTTGCACTGTATTAAAAGCATTCTTGTCTCAAGTAGAACTAAACTTTTGCTTTTTGTTTTCTATTTCAGAATAGTTTACAGAGCATGTACCACTTGCACTACTGAAAATGCAACTCTCAAGTCTTATTTTTACAAGAAGACTATTTGCATTATTCTGAGACAAGGAAAGCCTCCCTAAGGCTTTGTTTACTGTTTTCTTTAACTGTTGGAAGTATTAACATGATAAACTCAGGGGGCTGTCAAAGCTATCTACAGAGCATGCAGTTAGGATAAACATGCTACATCTGTAGAGTTAATTAAGACTATTACCTTGGAAAGGCTTTATATTGATCCTTTCACTTAGAAGTAAGATTAACATCTAAGGAAGATAAACATCAAGAACATAAGCAAAGATTTCCCTGATTATTATCAATTCAGCCATGCAGATGCATTATTGTGCTACACAGCCCAATGAACAAGCAGAAAATACTGACCATTATTTGTTCTTCCATTATGCAACCAGAGGGTTTTTTGATAGAACAATAATCAACTGTAAAACATCTCCAACAATATTTCCAAATAGCAAACTAAAATGAAGTATAGGCTAGTCTTAACACTGTTAGGCAAATTATGTTTTGTCTTTATTTACAATGAGTTGTATACCTATAATGCAATAAAGAAATAACACCTGCCTGCCAGCCACGAAAGATCAGCACACGAACCAGATAAAGAAACAACCATTTATTAATTGATAGTTTTATATAGTTAAAAAGGTAAACATTCATTTCTTAGAGACAAAGAATATACAATTGAGCAGTCATCACAGAGGCACATAATGGAAAATGAAATTTCAAGACAACTCCATCTTTTCAATGTTTGAAAGCATCACCACTGTAATTTTCAATAGTCACAATGGCACTTGCACACAATAAAAAAAGGACCAAGTCTGGAAGACAGACATTTCTGAAGTCACCACACATACAGTACGTTGGCTCATTGGTCACAGTCAGGCAACACAACCAGGCAAGATCACCAACCTCAAAATTACCACAAGATACCATGATGTTGGCAAAGCCAAGAAACACTTGTATTGGAAAGGCTGTGTACACATGGATGATTCAGATAGAATGACTTCTCAGTCTTTAAAGAAGTGCAAAGTCCAAGGTTCCCATAAATTGAAGGCCAAAACACAGCCAAAGCTGTCATTTTCTGAAATATTATAAAACATTTTGTAATACAAGTCTTATCAAGTATCAGTTTATGAAGAAATAACAACCATGGGAGCACTGAACACAGATATATATATATCTGATCTGCCAAGTGAAGAACATGGCCTAGTCTCCTGTACATGGAACACATGGAACAAGTGGCACTTGATGTGTGTGTTTACACACACATATGTATGGGGCAGCTGTCTGTGTGTGTTTGGCTTTGTGAACACACAGATCCTCAAAGGACATACAGGAACTTTGCAAAGGAACAGAGTTCTTCCTGCAATAAGCCAATTTTAGGAAGTGGTCAAAGAAAAGCATTTTTTGAAGGTCAAGCTGAGAATCAAGATCATCTCTGTAGATTTGTGATTGCTGTAAATTCAGGATTAACATATCATATAGACTGCAGAGAAAGCATAACAATGAAATTCAGCACTAATTGTTATTCTCATCTCAGTATCTGGGACTGAAGGCCTCTGAAAAAAGAAAAACCTTACCACCAGCTCCAGCCAGACTCCCCTCCAGGGAAAAAAATCAGCTCACACATGGAAATGCCTATTTTCTTCATGAAGGAAGTGCTGCTTTGTTTTGTTTTGTTGTTTTTTTTTTAAATGAGGAACTGTTTCTGAAGTACTTACAAGTTCCCTTTGTGTGCTTCACTTGCTTTCTTAACATGAACCTGATGGACATCAGAGATCCACAGTTACATTTGGTCACACAGACAAAATGTTTCAGTATTTCATGACCCCAATCTCATACCCAGCACACAGCAGACTGTGAGGGAAAGCCGATTTGTCCTTCATTACAAGCTTTTGAAAACTTTACATAATAACACAATCCCTTATTTGCTAAAAGCACATACAGCACTGTAACCCTTTGAGAGAAAGGGCAGAAATTACGAGTCCAGAACAAGAAGCCTTTTGCTCTTCAAGACAGCTATGATGAGCTTGAGTTCTTGCCTAAATCAGTTCATTTTTAACACAGCCAACAGCTAATTCATTATTAGCTTAACACTGGATCCTTCACTTCATTTTTAAACAGTTAGTTACACCTAATGGAGTGGATCCAGTAACCCAGTAGGCTTTTTCTGTTTCTGTATGTTGTGATTCTGTAAAACACCTAACTGTAATCAAAAGCTTGTCATGCTAGCATTTACACGTGCAAAAGCAGGTCTAAAGAAGCAAGATACCAAAATCCTTGACTGCGTTACAAAAAACACAATATAAATCAATTGAGGTATTCTAGATACCATGGAACAGTAGTTTCTCAGGCTCATACACTTTAAAGAAAAAACAGGTTAGCTTGAAAATAAAGGTGGTGGGCTACATTTCATGTGTTACTCTATCCCTTCCTGTATCTAAAGCTAACTATTTTCAGAACTTGATTGCCTTCAAAAATAATGGTATTAAGTGCTTCTTCAAGTGCAAAATGTTAACTGAATGGCTTGAGGACAGGCAGCATGACAAAACAATCACTTTCATCGAGTCAGTATCAAGGCAGTATCAACTTCTACCTTTGGTTTCATCTGAGACAAATTCAGTTAGAGAAGACAAAAGAATAAAATATGCATGATAATATGATTAAGTAGGCATACAGCTGATTTGAAGATAAGTGTTTTTTCCTCTCAATTTGGTGACATTAAAGTGCAATATAGGTATCTGTTTACAAATGGTGAACTAGAAATTAAAGTGTCCTCCCACTGGAAGTTAAAAACAGAAGTTGCAGCATCTCTCCTGAGTCTCTAATTTTAAAGAGCAGATTACTGAAGCAATCACTTTTGTTCTGATAATTCCACCCAAATTAGAAAGAACTCACCTTTCTCCTTCATCTCATGCTATTCCTAAATTCTGCTTCATTTTTTCATACACAACGTAACTGATACTGACAGCTGGAAGAACTTTCATAAAATTTGGGGCTATGCCCCTATAAAGTCCTTGGATTCCTTCTGTAGCAATAATTCTTTGAAAGAGACCAACCATGTTTAGCTGTGGAGCTCCTTCCACCGAGGCTAAAATAAGAAGACAGTGTTATTCAACAGTTCCAGGAATCACACTTCTTCAGTATTAAACAACTGGGTAGCTGGCTTATCATTTCTAGGGCCAATGATTACAATTTATGTCTTCACAGAAAATCTCTTCAATCCCCAGATATTCCAGAGACATCTACATGCCTCAACCTCACTGAAATCCATTGCTCACCTACATATCAGATAAACACTTGATTTTTCAAGCTTTTTCTCTTTTCTCCCCCCATGTCCACATCCCTGCTACAGCTGTCACAAATGACAATTTCTATGAGAACACAGAGAAACATTTTCAGAACAATGGGACTCACCTTGAGCCTGCATGCGTGTTCTGACAAGAGCAAGAGGGTAACTGGCTAACTGCCCACATGTGCTGGAAGCAGTACCACATCCCAACAACACAAAAACCCCGGGGTTAGCAGAGCTTGATGCATAGTGTTCTAGCCATGTAGTCTTTAAAAGCTGTCAAGATAACAGATTAAATAATAAGGCAAGATACCTGCATTTGGATAAGTAAATGTTTACTCTTAAGATCTGTTATGGGTTCCATCTTGGAAAAGCATTAAGCTCATAAAAAGCATACAGGTAGGACTGTAGTAAAGGCCACACATGAAAACCTTTTCATGTGGTAAAGGACTGCAGACTACAGCAGTTAGTGCCAAGAAAAAGACTCCTTAAATACCCAGACACAGCGAGAGGCAGCAGTGCCCATGCTCTATTTAAGACTTGGGAAGGAATGACCCAGCATGCCATCAGGCACAACAAAAGCTCATGCAGCCAAGCATGTCACTCCATGCACAAGTAGAGATGCAAACTGTAGGACAGAACTCCTATACAGCTTGGAAAACATTTCCTCAAGCAAATTGACTACAATTACTACTGTATCACAGCAAGGTTTCTCTAGGCTAGAATAAAATTAGTCCATGATATTAATTTGGACATATTTTGAAGCAAAACTCAATAACTGAAAATAGACAAAACAATTTAGTGCTTATGAGTTTAAGAGGTGCCAGTTCCTCTTTAAAGGAAACAGTGCAGCATTTCAAACTCAGAAGAACTACATATATGCTACAAAGAATTCTGTAGACATGCAAAAACACCAAAAGAATTCAAATTACTATAATACAACTACAAATCCAAAATAGCAGAAAAGGAGTATAGCTGCAGTACAGGTAACTTAATGTGAACACTAGTGAAGTTCTTAAGGCACAGGTTTGCTATATAAAGGTTATGTTCCCAGCCAATGGGGTCATTTAGTTACACAAGAGTGTTGTGTTACCAAAATCTAATACACTTCCTCCTCACGAGTACATTTCTTGTTTGATAGAACAGAAGAAAGGAGCCCTGTGTGTTAGAAGAAACCATTGCATGTAAGGGCCCATCTGTACAGGAT
>PPHD01025349.1:0-11794 GCA_002909625.1 Bambusicola thoracicus
TTTGCTTTAGCCATACACTTGGCGAGCCAGGCAGTGTATCTAATATATATATATACTAAATTACAATGTCTTTCTTGTGGGATCTTTACGAACGGATCCGGGGGGAGAACACTACCCCCCTAGATAAAACAATCCCTGGGCAGATTCCGGGATTCCTGGGATCTCCCTATTATGAATTAGCAACCATCATTGAAAAATGGGGTCCCCCCCAAGTTATGGGGAATATGTCCCCATTCTGCATGGCGGACTACTTTCAGGGCTAACACAAAGATATATTAATTACACAAGAGCGGCAGCTAGCTGCCTCTACAGTGGCATGGCCATTACTGCATACCCTGAACCAATCTGAAAAAAGAGCCGAGACCTTAGAAAATGAAAATGAGCTCCAAAATAACCGCATTGACAAATTAGAACAAGAACTGAATATATTAACAGGGAAAAAACCAACTTTGCATCTTCCAATAGGCCAGGTGTGTAATATTGCAGTAAATAATGAACAAACAATAGACCTGGAAGAGGAAGGAAATAATAAAACCTTTACAATCACCAGGAAATGATGAAGCGGACACACTGGCTCGAGTCTGATGGATTGAGGATTCGCCGTCTGAGAACATCGCCCATTGGTTACATTGGTAACTACAGCATGCTGGACAAAAGACAATGTGGGCAGCTGCTAAAGCACGAGGGCTGCCCATACAATTATCTGATGTAGTCCAGGCATGCCAAGACTGCGATGCTTGTTCTAGGATGAGACCGAGACCATTGCCTGAAACAACAGCCCATCTTGCTAGAGGACACAGTCCTCTCTAGCGATGGCAGGTCGATTATATCGGGCCCCTCCCTCGGTCTGAGGGGGCGAGGTATGCCCTGACCTGCGTCGATATGGCAAGCGGGCTACTGCAGGCCTATCCAGTGCCAAAAGTGAACCAGGCATATACCATCAAGGCACTTACCAAACTGATGTCTGCCTACGGGACACCGCAAGTCATCAAGAGCAACCAAGAGACTCATTTTACTGGAGCAACGATACAGCACTGGGCAGAAGAAAATAATATCAAATGGCGATTCCACCTGCCATATAATCCAACGGGGGCAGGCCTCATAGAACGTTACAGTGGAATTCTCAAGGCTGCCCTGAGGACAGATTCCCAGTCTCTACAGGGGTGGACAAAGAGACTCTATGAAACCCTGCGAGACCTGAATGAAAGACTGTGAGATGGCAGACCTAGCGCCCTGAAGATGGTACAAACAACATGGGCCTCCCTGCTTAGAATCCAAATTACAGGCACTGACAATTGGGTAAGACCCCAGGTTGGTAATGAAAACAATCTTCTGCTCCCTGCCCCTGAGAATTTAGAACCAGGTACCCATAGAATAAAGTGGCCCTTGAAGGTGCAGGTAGGACCTAAGTAGTGTGGCCTACTTGCACCTTGGGGGAGATTATTGGCAGTGGGAGGCTCGGTAGCCCCTCCGGTAATAGGTACATGGCCTACGGACATTGTGGTCAACACTCCAGTCTTCATTACCAAAGGGACCCCCATCATGTCCCTCTGGCAGATCAGGACACCCCCATTGGTGCCTGATATAGTCATGCAGCCACAAACGTCTGGTCAGAAGGTATGGTACAGGCGGCTGGGACATGCCCCCGTACAAGCTGAAGTGTTGACCCAGGATAAAAATGTGGCCTGTATCTTGCCCTGGAGAGCAGACCTCCCCCTCCTGGTACCGTTGAAACATCTGTATTACTCCCTGTGAGTCTTTGAGCCTCCAGGACCACCGGAAGGAACAATGCACCAAAGTATCCCAGTATTGCTGCCAGATCACGTGTGACATCTGGTGATGATTTACATGGGACTGATAGAACATAGAATGGGCCTGCACCTCACAACTACATGCCTCCAGTAACATCGTCAAGTACTGGCCCATGAAAGGACATGAACTTTGCCAATCATCACTCGTTTAATAATTGTCATCATACATTGCGATGGAAACTGTATAAGCGTTGAGACTAGTCGGATCTCTCTATGAGGAAAGATTTACCCTTTAGTTGATTCATTGGTTCACACTGAGAAGCGGAGGAGTGTATGGGAACTGTTGGATCACGGCCTGAAACTCTGATTGACCACCTGAGGTGAGCGCTGAGTCAGCTGCAGGGGCACAGGTGAATGCAGATTCACCAGGGTGAACAGAAGATCCCATTTAAGGGCTGACTCACCACGAGGAAGGATCTCTCTCTGGAGAACCTCCCTTTGGGAACTCTTTGGAGAGCCCAGGACACACGTAAGATTTTTATTTCATTTCTACTTTGTAACAGCATAATCTCTCCAATCCAATACATGTTTGCCATACACAGGATAATCTCTCCAATCCAATACCTGTTTGCCATAGAATGTAGAAAAAAAAATCATCAAGTAAAGTTCAGAAAGCACACACAGTTGTTCCTCCCCCCACTAAGTAGAACCAAAGTTCTACAGCTTAAAGAAAACATTCACCACTTCCAATCTGAAGTTGGTTTTCGGATTTTTTTGCTAACACCATTTTTATCTATTCTCAGCACAAATGAGCAAAAGGCATTTCCACTTCAAAAAGATGTGTAGTCATTTATTCACCTATAGAATATCCTAAAAATGGAAGGCATGGTCTTACGTTTTGTGCATCTTCATTTTGTACTGCAACCATGTCATCAGTACTACTCACCTCCCTCTTATTGAGGCCTAGCTTAGAAGAATCATCATAACAATAAAGTTAGTCCAAAGGGTGTGCTCGATACCTGCTATGTAGCAGGCAAACTTCTCTGGTGAAGAAAAGCAACAATCCTATCAGGGGAAGACAGACAACTTAAATATTTAACAGCCACAGATTCCCTCAGTTACTCATTGAAATCAGGGTTGATTTTGCAAGAATTTGTACAATATTTCTTTGATGAATTCCATATATTTTAAGTACAAAGAGCTTGTACACTTAGATTTTTACATGCCATGTTATCATCTGTTTTGTACCAATTTCAAATACAGCAATACAATTGAAGCGCCTGTGTCAGCATACACTCTACTAAACACACTACAAATCACTGCTGGAAAAAGACAAAGTTACAATGGACTTATTTGTCAAAACCACTATTAGAGCAAAGGGAATATTGCGTGAGGCTTTTTGATCCATACTTCAATGCAGCAGCAATTATTTTACATAGCTTTGTGAACATGTCCCAGATTTAGAAAATAAACCATTAGATAGGATAGTCTGATTTCTGGAGTACTTCACCTCCAACTGAGGAAATGCAAAACAGTATTTTCACAGATATTCATTTAGCAGATGTTATTAACACACAGTAACCTTGACTCAACTCCCATTAATGTAGAGGAAAAGGGCCAAGTTAGAATTTCAGTAAAAACTAAGTGAATTAAAGTAATTCACATTCCCAATTTCCTCTGCGTTCTCTTCCACCAGCTTCCCCCGAATTTCTAACATTACTACACAACCAGAGTGAGCCATGCGTTAGGCAGATTTCTCAGACTAATGTGCATAGTCCTGAGCACATGCAGTATTTATTATATAATTAGGATAAAGAAATGGATTTAATTCACATTGCCAATACCCCTCAATGCAGGGTCTGCATTGAGGCAAGCAGAAGCTTTAACAAATCAGTTTTATAAAAAGAAGATCAGTAATTTCCTATTCTAGAGACAATGAGGATGGCCAACTGTTTCACTGTGCTCACAGCTCCTAAACAGTGTGGGCTAAATTCACTCTTTCTCCTCTGGAAAACTTCTTTAGCACCTTTACTGGTTTGGACTGCCTGACAATCAAAAATGTTTCTGGAAGTCACACGATCCAGACATTCCTAGGAAGCACAGAACATCATCATCCATCTTCCATCTAGAGCCAGAGAAGTACACCTTAAATTTCGGATTCGGTATGACCGTTTTCCAGGAGAAGAACAACAATAGAATTCTCCTTCTTCAGCAGATTTTATAAAGATTGATCATTCACCATCGATTTTGTCGAGCTCTCAAACATCATTTCTGGATTATTTATGACTTCAAGTACTTCCCACATGCAAAGTGAATAATACTGCAGCTGCACAGCTATTTCTTCTAAACGTACAGAAGAATAACAGTGCTTTTCCACACTATTTTCTGAGATCATTTATTTCAAAATGTGATTAGCTCAGTATACATACTCCCCTCAGACTGATCACTAAGTTTTCAGAGCTTCTTTGGTACTTAAAGACCTGTCAAAACACCGACATACTTTCAGACAAAAAGGAACAAGCTTCTCAGTTGCTGCCCCTTTATGAAGCCAAGTTGAAAAAGAAAGGAACCTACCAGGTAATTAATTGCACAATTGTGCCTTGCATAATTATTTTCTTAAACACAAGTTCCAGCGAGTAGTACAAATTAATGAATTACTACATTGTGTAACACCAACTCACTTCTGTTCAATCATATGGGCTCATATGCTGTGATGATTTGAAAGTGACGAATCACAAAAATTAACTGAAGAAGTTTGAGGTTTCTTGTTCAGTTTTTCACGTCATGAATCAATTAGAAGGAAGAAAACTTCTAGGAGGCAGACTAGATGAAAACGTATAGAAGAAGTATTTTCACATCTCATCTCAAAGTATCCATGAAGTATAGTAACATATATTTTCCTGAAGATACTTACAAAAGGAAATGGACCTTTCAGCCTCAAAGGAAAACAAAACCTGACTTTGAAAGAGAAACATACCTGCTGAGGTTCTCCCTGCCTCCCTCAGTCCTGAGGTAGAACAGGAGATGCAAGAAGAGCAATATTCTGAGGCCAGGATTACCCCAAGATATCTTAGAATACACATAATTCTTCACACCACGAATGCCAAGCTGAAGTCCATTTTCACAGCTCATTGCTAAGAAAGATCATGTTTTACATGTCAGTTCCAGAACAAAACTACACAATACAAATTGCTTCCTTTTACAGGCAGAGTCCAAATTTTGACAATTCAAGAAAATATCAGCACAGAGGCCTTTCAAAATCCAAGGCTATTTACTTTGCTTTGTATCTGGAACTCTTTAGTCGAATATAAAGTTTGAAATGCAATCAAAAATAGATTTTCTTCTTTACTGCAGAGTACTGAATTAAGAAAGAAAACCAATTCTAACAAAACATTATTCCTCCTCTGAAGTCTACTTTTGACTTTGCAAAATTCAACATAAAACATACAGTCCAAGCAATGACATCAATAATATTCACATTCCTGGGGGCAACAAGTTGTTTTGAATCAACTCCTTCCTTAAAGAAGAAGACAGTTTTCAGAGGTGTTGGAGATGATCTTATGATTATGGATATTCTTCTACCCTGTCCGAAATTGTTGTAGACTATAGCGTAATTCAAGTAGGAAAAAAAACAACTATTATTATCTTCAGTGCCTATTCAAACAGGAGGCCTTATGCATTAAGATGGAGTTTATTCAATCTGCCCACCACTTGTTCCACTGCCCTGTCACTCTCAATGATAAGCAAACCTTGTATCTAACAGCGATTGCCTGTTTTTTAGTTTCTATTCCTCATCCCTCATTTTTTACCCTAAGGTCACTCCTTTACCTTTCTCTTCCTGCAGAAGAGTCTCAGGTTTCTCAGAGTCTTCTAACGTTTATCTTGCCCCAGCCATGTCAAAGACTTGATCACCTTCTACAGGACCTGCTTCTGTGTTCTGCTCAGAGAGAAGCAAAATTACTTCTAATAGGTCCTTAACAATACCAGGTAAAGTATTCATAGGTAGGACAATAATCATAGATACAAAAATGAGTGAAACTCATCCAACTGATGAACGAACTCTGTGGCTGTACATCATTCCTCTCAGGAAGCAGCCGAGGCCCAAGAGATAATCACCCTTCAGTGGCTAGCTGTGGATGGACGGTTGACCCAGGGAGGTCAGGTTTATCTCCCTCTGGTTCAGTGCGAGCAAAACAGCTGCTATGAATCACTATTTCACAGAAGACCAGCAATGGGAGTAGACAAAAGGAATGCGAAGCTGAGATAGCTGTGAGACAAGCTGCAAGCAACTGCAAGTGATGAGAACTGTGCCTTTTGTACTTAGCATGTTATTTGTACTGCTCTATATAAACGGTGGTGTGCAGTTATTAAATGGCTTGGCTACTGGAAACCAAATGGGTGTGTGGCCTCGTCCCTTGCTGCGCCTCGGCTGATTATTGCTCTCCAGGGGCTCTCGGACTTGCTGTTTGACAACAGCTAGCCCTCATGTGAACCCAGGTGGGCACCACCCTGGGTCCACCCCTTCTGTTGACATCGGCAAAAGATCTGCCTGTGGTCCCTAAGCCAGCCACAGCCCTTCACAATTAGCTCAATCACCAGTTCAAGCCAAAACTTAAAAGATCCCCTACACTACTGCGTTTCAGTCTGGGCAGCCCAGAACTGAGTACAGCACACTAGATCCTGTTACAGACATATAGAAGAAAAGGGAAAAATTACTGCCAAGCCATTTATCCTAATGTAAATCCATATGTGACCATCCCTCCTCCATACAAGTGCCCGTTGCTAACCAATGGGTGACTTGTTCACTGTGATTTCTAATTCCTTTTCTACATGAAAACCCTACCGAGACAGCACAGTACTTTTAGTTACATTGGATTCTATCACTCCACATACAAGATTTCACATTTACATCTTAATTTAGTTTGATAATTTTCTTTTCAGGCCACTTCGCCAAACTACCAAAGTTACTCTGACTAGCAAATCCTGTCTCCTGCATTCTGATCTCCCTCAGCTCACTATATGCAATTATCAATGAGCTGCATTGAGGAAAGGCACAAGAATGGCATTAATAACCAGTGTATGGTAACTATTGAAACATGGCCTGAACCTGTTTGCCTGGTTGAGCATGTGCGGAAAGGACTCAGTCGGCCCTGAGAAAACAGGTGAAGGGAATTCATTTGTGTGACTGGAAGGGGTGGAGCCTTGCTCCACCACTCTAAGACCTCAATTAAGAGCTAACTGCCACTGGGAAAGGATCTCTCCCTGGAGATTCTTCCTTA
Source organism: Bambusicola thoracicus (assembly GCA_002909625.1). Lineage (NCBI taxonomy): Eukaryota > Metazoa > Chordata > Aves > Galliformes > Phasianidae > Bambusicola > Bambusicola thoracicus. Next base: position 7,031 of record PPHD01025349.1, read on the forward strand.
TACGAAACTTTCTCCTGTAAACCTGTAATATTCTGATATGGATGAGTAATCTTCTTCCCTTCTTTATAGCACTTCTCTATTGTGCCAGTCCTTTTGTCATCACACCTTTGAGTGCATAAAACATCTGCAGCTCTTCCTGATTGTACCTGCCTATCCAAGTGAACAGGAGCAAATTACCCCCAGTAAATCCAAGCACAGTTCTTCATCTGTCCTGTTCCCTGATATCACTGGGATATCAGCGATATTCCCAAACTTGAACCAAATCACAGCAGCCTTATTTCCATAACCATTTCCACTAGAGACAACACAAAGCCTAAGAACCAAGAAATAGAAGAGGCAGTTACTAGGCTTCTTTCTGTATTGCATAAAAAGAGACCAGGTCTCACATTTCTGAAAAAAGAGGAAAAAGCTTGCTCTGATATTAGAGATGAAAAAAATTAGTACATCTCACAATAGTTTAATAAGCTCCATTCCCAAAAGTGCATTAGGTAACTGCAGTTGTTCTTATCCTAACTGAACACAAAAAGTTAGAATGCTTGAACAATCAACAAATATAAAATTAGTAGAATAGTGTGGTTAGGCTGGCATTGTGCAGGTTGTATAACTAGAAAGATTACTGCAGTGGAAAGAGAATAAAAAATAAATGCACACCCATTTCCTAGGCTTGCAGCAAAAAACTGCAAAGGGAATAATCTCCAGAAAGAGATCCCTCCCCAGTGGCAGTCAGCCCTTAAATGGGGTCTAAGAGAGGTGGAGCCAAACTTCAACCCTTCTAGTCACATAGTTGAATTGCCCTCACCTGTGCTCGCACGGCTGAATAAGTGACTACTCAGGTGATCAATCACTGTTTCAGGCCATGATTCAGCTGTTCCCATACACTCCACCCCTTCACAGCGTGAACCAATGATCAGTTTAACTAGAGGCTGAGTTTCCCCTAATACAGATATCTGACACATCGCAACACTTACACAATTTCCGGTTGAGATGCAGGTTGACACAGTTTGAGATGAGTGATGCCCAGTGGAGGTTAATGCTTTGTCATGAACTAGTGCTCAGTGGTGCTACTGGAGGCATGTAGTCGTGTGGTGCAGGTTCATTCAGTGTTCCATCAGTCCCATCACCAAGTGTTTCACAAGATATCACAGCAGCACTGGAACACTCCAATGGCATTTCTTTCCTTCCGTGATCCTAGAGGCCCAAAGGCTCACGGAGAGTAATACAGCTGTTTCAGGAATAGCAGGAGGGAAGGTCTGCTCTCCAGGGCCATATTTTTATCCTGGGTCAACACTTCAACTTGTACGGGGGCATGTCCCAGCCTCCTCTACCATACCTTCTGTCAAGATGTTTGTGGCTGCATGACTATATCAGGCACCAATGGGGGTGTCCTGATCTGCCAGAGGGACATGATGGGGGTCCCTTTGGTAATGAAGACTGGAGTGTTGACCATAATGTCCATAGGCCATGTACCTATTACCGGAGGGGCTACCGAGCCTCCCACCTCCAATAATCTCCCCCAGGGTGCAAGTAGACCACACCACTTAGGTCCTATCTGCACCTTCCAAGGTCGCTTTACTCTATGGGTACCTGGTTCTAAATTCTCAGGGGCAGGGAGCAGAAGATTATTTTCATTGCTGATTTGGGGTCTAACCTAATCATAAGGGCTGTTATTTAGTTCCTAAGTGGGGAGACCCATGTTGTTTGTAGCATCTTCAGGGTGCTGGGTCTGCCATTCAGGTCTTGCTGGGTATCATATTTTGTTTTTTGTCCACACCTGTAGGGACTAAGAGTCTGTCTTCAGGGCAGCCTTAAGAATACCAGTATAACATTCAATAAGACATGCCCCCCTCAGTTTGTATGGCAGGTGGAATCATCATTCAATGTGGTTTTCTTCTGCCCAGCATTGTATCATTTCTCAGGCAAAATAGGTTCCTTGGTTGCTCTCAATGACTTGAAGTGTACTGTAGACAGACATCAGTTCAGTAAGTTCCTTGATGGTATATGCCTGGTTTTCCTTTGGTACTGTATAGGACCGCCTGAGCCCACTTGCTGTATCGATTGCAGCTCAGGACATATCTCAGCCCCTCAGACCAAGGGAGAGGCCCAGTGTAATAAACCTGCCATCATTGGTGAGGACTGTGTCGTCTAGCAGGATTGGCTGTTGTTTCATGCAGTGCTGTTGGTCTCTTCTTGGAGCAAGTATCACATCAACTACAGCATGCCTGGGTGATGTGTCGACAGCGTCACGCTTTAGCAGCTGCCCAGATATTATTTTGTCCAGCATGCTGTAGCTTCTGATGACCAACGGGTGATGTTCTCAGATGGTGAATTCATTGAAATCGGGCCAGTGTTTTCTCTTCGTCTTTTCCCAGTGCTTGTAGGGTTTGGTGACCAGAGACATGGTAGACAAGTACAGTCCTGTGTTTAACTGAGTTCCATATGTTTAACGACATCTCTGCCCCAGACTGGTCAGGCGTCGATAGTCCGTTCCTGGGTGGCCCACTGTGCAATCCAAACAGTGAGCCATCGATATACAGCCCAGCTGTCTATGCAGATATTCAGGATACCACAGTTCCACAGTTATAGCCGTCCACATGGCTCGCAGTTCTGCCCATTGGCAGAACTCTGACCGTCACCCTCTTCAAGCAAATTGTCTCAGTTGCGTGATGGTATGCTATTGCTCTGGTTGCCTTGTTGGACCCATCTGAGTACCAGGCAACTTCAGGGATAGGATATTTTCCCTCCTGCACGGGACTCTTCTCCGGTGGAGCAACTAATGTTTCTTTTGGTGCATCACTACGATACGTCACTGGGCCTAGGATCTTTAGAAGTTCTTCTAATGGTGATGAAGACAAGCTGCTCCTCTGGCTGAGATAAGCGGCCCATCGTGCCACTGTTTGTGCTTGGGCCACCCCTGTCTTAGGAAGGTGGGTCAGATCTTTTACCTACCCCTGAATTGGCAGAGTGGTCTTAACTATAACTTCAGTCATTTGAGTTATTGGCTCCACCGCTTGTAATGCAGAATAGGCAGCCAATAACTGTTTTTCAATCATGCTATATCATTCCTCTGCTCCGTGCCAGACCTGAGACCAGAATGCAATGGAGGGTCCGGACAGAACTCTGGCATTGCCACAGGCCCCAGCCAAAACCATTCTGAGTGACATGAACATACAACTCAGTTGGTACCATAGGACCAAGTCTACGCAATGCCTGGGCTTGTTTTATCGCCATTTTTGCCTGTTAGAAAGCCTTGTGTTCCCTTCTCCCCCAGTCCTATAGTTGCCCTTCTTACATGAGTCTGTGTAACAATCTCAGCAGCTGCGCAAAATGAGGTGTAAAGGAGCGCCAATATCCCAGTATACCCAAGAACTCCTGCAGCTGCTTTGGCTTTGTAGGGACTGGGAATGCCTACACTTTATCTATGACAGCACTGATTAGTACTTTGATCTTTCCTGACCAAACTACCCCCAGGAATTTCACGGACAAGCCTGGCCGTTGCACATTCTGGGATTTATAGCACATCCTCTTTACTGCAGATAAGTTGTTAATGAATCTGCTGCTTGTCTTACCACCTCGGATGTCAACAGGAGATTATCACAGTAATGATATATGTTGAGATTATCAGGTTTTAAGCCTGGTCAAGGGCCACGAGGTTATGGCAATATGTTGGCAAACATATGGAGCCATGTGGCAGGGCCTGAAAGATCCACTGCCCACCTCCTCAATTAAACTCAAACTGATCTTGCGATTCTTCAGCAATTGGAATACTGAAGAATGCATTTAACTCATCCTAGTACACAGTGGTACATTTTATCTCCCTACTCAATATGTCCATTAGGAATGCAGTATTGATTACTGCTGCATGAATAGGCAGTGTGAGCTTATTTAACTCACTATAGTCCACTGTCATTCTCCATGTTCCTTCTGACAAACTGGCCATATGGGAGAGTTATACGGGCTATGTGTAGGTGTTATGATAGCTACTTTCTCTAATTCCTGCACCGTCCTTTATATATTGCCCCCCAATCCCCAGCAGTGTGTACTGTAGTAATTAGTAATTCGGTGCAGTTTTGGCAGTCAAATAGGTTCATGCTATGCATGGCCTCTACATATTGCCTGCACTGCCTGGCCACTAATACAAATTTGTCTATGTCTGAACTCTCCTATAGTTGTCTGGAGAGCCAGATTCCAGAAAATATCTATCCCCTGGATGATTTCTTGGTCTGGGGCAATAGGTACCTTATACTCCCATGGTGGGAGACGCCCAATCCCTAATTTCATCGGGGTCTGAGCGACTGGAATGGTCTGTCTCCCAAAACCTCCAATCTCCACTCTATCGCCATCAAATTTAGTCTGACCTCCATAGATTATCAATGTTTCCGCCCTTTTATCAACTAGCGTCATCTCTCTCTGAATATTCTTTTGGGACCAGACAACCATCAATTTCACATAGGGCTTCTAGTCCCTTCTGTGGGTCCTAAGCGAACTACCATGACCTGTCATGGCAGGAGCTGTGCTATGGTTAAATCTTTTGTTTCTGGTTGCTCAGGCATTGTGGCCCAAGACACTTAAGGGGGCTTCTTTTTTCTGTTAGGGACTGTGAAATCCTCTAGGTTCCATGTTTTTATTGGTACTCATCTATAAATCTTTCCCTTGGTTTTTTGAAAAATTTTGAAATTTTATTATCCTTTAGCCATCTCCAAAGGTGAAGGAGGATATGATTGGGCTGGTGATCAATTTTTGCAAACTGGACACCAGCCCAGATGA
>PPHD01025350.1:0-11794 GCA_002909625.1 Bambusicola thoracicus
GTGGTGAGGTGCTGGCACAGGCTGCCCAGAGAGCTTGTGGATGCCTCATTCCTGGAGGTGTTCAAGGCCAGGTTGGATGGGGCCCTGGGCAGCCTGGTCTAGTACTAAATGTGGAGGCTGGTGGCCCTGCATGCAGCAGGGGGGTTGGAACTTGATGATCCTCAAGGTCCCTTCCAACCCAAGCCATTCTATGATTCTATGACTCTATGAAGCATGGTTGCACTTCCTTCCCCCAACTTGAAAATTACATAGCATAAAAAAAATGTGCATGCTTATAAACATACAGGGAGAACAAAACAAAAAGGATCGGGAATAAAGATTGCCTTCTGTTCCAACTGGGTGTGTGAGTCATGCTGTCAGACAGCAGTGGGATGTTTAAGGTTTTACAGTGCCCAGTACTGTACTGAAATGGGAGCTCCGCTAAGAGCCTGATGCCTTTGCACTCTCCGGCACAGAACAACTTGAGGTGAACAAGCCTGTTATTAATGCATTGCTCAAAGGCAGTCTGAAAACACAATTGGCTGCAACACGTGTTTTGGCAGCCTCTGAAGGGGTGCACTGAGAATCCTCCACTGCCAGAGGAAATGGCTATGCAGTTTGTTGGCTCATGCTCTGTTTGGGGAATTAGCTACACAGACTCTTTCCAACATACATTCCAATTCCAACATACACAATCACACTCTGTATGGACTTCTTCTTCTTCCTCTTCTTCCTTTTTCTTTCCACAGATTATTTCCTTTCTTTTTCCAGTTTACATAAATTGTCAACAGTGATGAGATACACTGGTGAGAGAATAATGCATTACAGTTAACGATGGCAAAGAGGCTGCCCTGGCAGCCCAAGCATTACATTCGAGTTTTGATTCTGTCACACTGGAGAAGCCACAGGTTCTCTGCTAGTTGCAGAATCAGATGTTCAGAGGGTAGCAGAGACCCTCAGTGGCCAGCAGAGCTCTGCTAACACAGTGTGGTACTTGTGCCTGAGCAGCATGAAAGCTCTTGTAGCAATCTACATCTGGCAGCTTTTCTCTTCCAAAATGCGTGCCCTGCTCACTTTCATTAGTTAAAGAGGGTGTTGACTGGCAGGAATGAACTAAGTCAGAGCAATCACTGCTGGTGGATATAGTTTCCTGCCCATCTACATGCTCCTGAGTGAAAGCCAGCTTCTGCCAGGAGCTTCCCTTTGATGCCTGACTGCAGTCTTGCCCTAGCTCCAAACCCAAGCATGTTCCCACCCTGTGGAGGCTAAGCACAATTCCAGCTGAGTCTGGGTGCAAGCAGATACAGGCACCACCCAGTTTCTGCAATGCATGGTAACTCTGGAAGACAGATTGGGAGTGCAACCCCTCCACATGGGAGGGGGGTCTAGATGTAGGCTATGGGGCATCACCATTTCCTGGTGAAACGGCTTCTAGAAAGCTGGGAAGCAAGAGAAAAGGAAATATCACAAACACACCAGGAATCACTTATGGCTGGCAAAGGCTTCCATTAGACACCAAGTCTGACTCAGGGATGCGGTGGTCGTACAACATCTTTGCCTTCAGCAGGCAGAAATGGAGCAAGAGCACTCCAGCCATTCCGGAGAATACCTGCCATTAGCAGCAGTATTACTGAAACAGAGCCTTCCAGCTATGTGACTCTGAGTAAACCCTTTGGTCTCAGATACCCAGGCCTCTGGGCTGTGAGATATCCAGGACGTGTCTGCTTATAGGAAGGTGGCCAGCAGAACTGTGAAATGGACCCAAAGTGGTGCGAGGCTCCATTTTTCTATCTTGCAAAAACGAGAACCTTCTGCTCTGTTGTCATGCATCTGCAGTACAGAAATTGTGTTATTCTTGTTGTAATTCCATGCATGCACTCTGCCTTGCTTATAAACTGAAATACAAGTTGAGATCCACCTGCTTAATATAATTCAGTCCTTGCAGTTTTGTGTCATTATAGCTGATTCATTTGATCAGGTGTATGAAAACTGTTTGTCATCTGCTGCTTTACCTGACATGGAAGTTTGGGGGATATCTGCATAAAAAGCAATACAGATCTCTATGTTGTTTATCTCATAACACACAGATTACCGTGTGATTTATTTTATCTTCTTCGTACACAGCCTGCCTCACTCCCCCAGAGATTTCTCTGAACCAGGAAAAATACAAAAAAAAGGTAGTGCTCATTGAGACCTGCCATTTTTCTAAAATGGCATCCTCCCATGAGTTCTTTGTGCCAGCCTGGAGGAGGCTGAGCCCATGCAGCTCCCCATAGCCACCACACCTTCACTGGCTGCATTTCTTGTAGTGCTGCCTGACAACATGATCTATCCCCACTTCTCGGGGCCCTGGGCAACCTGGTCTAGTAAATGGGGTGGTTGGTGGCCCTGCCTGGGGTTGGAGATTCATGATCCTTGAGGTCCCTTCCAACCCAGGCCATTCTGTGATTCTGTGCTCAATTTTCCATTTCGTCTTTTTGCTGTAGAGACTTCACTTGGTTCCTGAGAAATATTTGCTTTTAAATTCATCTGATGATGTCTGTTTCTGACTGCCAGGTCCTGGGTGCACATTTGCTCTCATCTTCTCTGGACTTTGAGGGAAGCACGCGAGTTTCTGATGCTACAGGGCAGCACCAGGCTTTCTGTGCCTCTGGTTTTCTGCTGCTGTGGTTTTCAATCAGCACTGTCAAAATTAGTCCTTTCCTAAAACTGATAAGAGGAAAATGTGTGCAGCTGTTGATGACATGGCAGTAGACCATCTGCTCCAGCCCCTCTGCTGTGGGACAAACACCCAGAGCAGGGTGCCCAGGGCCACATCCAAGTGGCTCTGGAAGGTCCCCAAGGAGGAGATCCCACAGCCTCTGGGCAGCCTGTGCCAGTGCTCCATCCCTGCACAGCACAGAAGGGCTCCTGGTGTTCAGAGGGAACCTCCTGTGCTCCAGTTTGTGCCCATGGCCTCTGGTCCTTCCATCATACGCAACTGACAGAAAGCCCGGCCTAATGCAGCCCAGTCTGAATCTCACCATCTATTTTCTCAGGCTCAACATCTGTTTCCATGCAAACAAGAAGAAAATTGGTGATTAATGCACAGTTCCACTCCACGGCAGCTGGCCCCCAGATCCTCCTCCATGGTGCGAAATGTCTCGGTGGCAAACATAAGGTTCAGATTTTAAATGAGGGATTAATGAAAGTTCGCCTTTCCTTCTTGTTGTCCCTTTAAATTTAGTTTCCATGGAAACGGGTCTGGAGAGGCTGCCTGGAGGGAGCAACCAAGAAGAAATCCCGGCCTTGCTGCTTTCCATACTGGTTTACCAGCTGAGCCACTGCAATTGCCAGGCTCACACAGGCATGTTCACTACTGCTTTTTGTGCTGGAATAGGACCGAAGATTCCCTGTGGAGAAACTTCTGCAGCAAATCATGAGCCCGTTCCTCGTGTTGCCCTCACGTGGCCCTCTGCCACTTGTAAACCCCGCTCCTCTCTGTTAATTGCTGGTCCTGGGGTGGGGATGAGGCAAACGTGAAACCACCAGTCATGACAGCGTGCTGTTGATGTCACTCATGCCAGAAAAACTCACTCCACTTCTCTGTTTTGTTTTGGTTTTTTTGAGAGGTGGTGGTTGTGATCAGAGCACGCAAACAGAGCTGAGGAGATAACTTTGGGCAACCTTCTTACTTGAAGTAAGAGCCTTTTTCAGAAAGCTAGCGCAATTTTTATCCATGTGGGGGCATGGGAAACAAATCTCCCCGTTCTCTTGTACATTTATACATGTGAAGGATATTAAGATATTCCTCACTGCCCTCTCCCCCACTGCCCTTAGGCTGTGGTGCCCTGTGATGAAGCATTCAGTTTCACACCCAGTTGAGCCTCTGTCCCACGCTTCCCACCCTGCCCTCTCTCTGCTGCTCCCTTCACGTTGTCTGGCCTGCAAACCCTGCTGCTGTGTAGCAGCACACACGCATCTGATGATGATCGATCAGCACAGAGACAACATTATGACATTTTTTCTTTAATGACTCATCGCATCCACTTCACTTCCCCTCTGGGCTCCTTCATGCAACTCATCCCATTGTTCCTTCCAGCATTTCCTCCAGAACCCGAAGCTATGTGGGTAGATGGGAAACTCCCACGTTCACCCCACAACTCCCGATGTAATACAACGCAGCCCGCCCGCCATTTTGTGCGGCCACCACACGCCGGGGCGGGGATTCGAACCCGCGGCCGCTCCGCCCTTCCTCTCCGCCCTTCGCAGGCGGAGGAACTTGTCCGCCGTAGGCCACCGTCTGCCGGCTGTGCGCTGCCGTGCGGGTCCGGGCGGGTACAGCGGGAGCAGGAGGAGCCGTCCTGCGTGTAGGGCCAGTCCCTACACGCCACGCCGCCATGAGCGAGAAGGGCGAACTGGACCTCACCGGGGTCAAGCAGAACACGGGCATGTGGCTGGTGAAGGTGAGTGGCCGCCGGGCCCTTGCTGCGCTGAGCCGGGCCGCGTTCGGCGCCGTAGGCCCGCTTTGTGCGGCAGCGTCCTGAGGTGCTGCCGGTAAGTGCGGCGGGACCGGGGTGTGCGGGGCGAGGGGAGGGAGGACGCTTCCGTAGCTCCCGAACTCGGGAACTTTGTAGGCTTCTGGGTTCATCTCACAGTTAGAGGAGCAGCGAGCAGGAAGAACGCCCGTGGCGCGCACCTCTGCGCTGGTGGTACGAGAGTAACGCAGAGGTGCGCGGGGATTGTGGAATCACAGAATGGCTTGGGTTGGAAGGGGCATTAAAGGCCAGCCAACTCCAACCCAGTGCCGTGGGCAGTGCCACACAGCAGCTCAGGCTGCCCAGGGCCCCATCCAGCCTGGCCTTGAGCTCCTCCAGGGTTGGGGAGAATACCACTCTCTCTTCCTCTTTCAGGGACAGAAGGAACAGGCCTGGTGCATTGGTGTGAAGGAAGATGTAAGGACAGGGCAGTTCCCAGGCACCGGCTCTGGGTATTGAGAGATGTAGCGCATACTTGAGCTGCCATGATGCCCACTAACCACATCTCTCAATGCCACATCTATCCAACACCTCCGGGGGTGGTGACTCCACCACCTCCCTAGGCAGCCAGTTCCAATGCCTCATTGCTGTTTCTGAGAAGAAATCTTCCTAATATCCCACCTGAACCTCCCGTAGGGCAAATTAGGACCATCACCTCTCATCCTATTACTGTTACCTGGGATGAGAGGCCGACCCCTACCCTGCTACAACCTCCTTTCAGGAAGTTGTAGACATTATAATAGCTTATCCAGGGCATTAGAAATCAAAGGGGACAGCAGAAAGCTGCAGAAGTATATGATGATATTGAGAGACCGGAAGGTGAAATGAGCAATGAAAATTGGAGATGAGAAATGTAAGCTGACATGCATAAGCTATGCTAATTATTCTTACAGAGTGGTTGGATCTCTCCTGTGTGTGTGTCGCCCTTGAGTCAGAAGATCGTGATTTTACAGTAGGTGTGGATAGCTCTGTGAAAATGCCACATCAGTAACAGCCAAATAAGCAGATTCAGTTTTAGGCGTGATTACAAGCAGCATAGAGAACAGGAGATGAAATATCATGCCACTGTATGGCCTGTACGTGGCCTTGTAATCCCTGCACTGAGGAGGACGTAGCAGGCCTAGAAACAGGTCAGAGAAGAGCTTGAGGAGTTACCAATGAGGAATGATGTCTGTGGTGGGGAATTCCTCAGTGTGCTATTACAGTTCAGGCTGAGAAGATGATTGATTTGTCAGTCTTACAGATGTCTTAAGAGTAATAAGTAGCTTTGCAAGTGACGAGGGGAAAAAGGAGAAGGTGAACAGGTAAGAGTCAGCTCTAACGCAATAACGAGGGGTGTGACAAATGGATTCATCTGGCAGGGATTCAGAACAGATGAAGTAGGTACTGCTTTGCACAGTGTGTGTATTTCAGTTCTGGAACTTTTTGAAGTAAGAAGACATGACTGTTAAACCTTTGCAAAAACTGAAAAATCCATTAAGCAGCTGGTTGCAAGAATACCATATTGAGATATTAGAAATGAAGATGCTTTCAAGACCGCTGAGTAGAAAATCACAGAAATTAGAAGAGCGTGCTGTGGAAATATCTGTTCTGATGTTTTCTGCTCTTCTGTATGTACGTGCAGTTGGTTGCAGTTGGGGAAAGGATACTGAACTCAACTGTCTCATGGCCTGGGTTGAAAAGGACCACAATGGTCATGGAGATTCAACCCCCCTGCTATGTGCAGGGTCACCAAGCACCAGACCAGGCTGCCCAGAGCCACATCCAGCCTGGCCTTCAATGCCTCCAGGGATGGGGCATCCACAGCCTCCTTGGGCAACCTGTTCCACTGTGTCACCACCCTCTGGGTGAAAAACTTCCTGTCCTTCAGTCTGATGCAGTTTAGTGGCTCTTGAAGCAAAACAGGAATGTTCAGGCACATCGGTGCTTGCAGCTGACGCTGCTCTTACAGCACAGGATGCTTCCTGCTTTAATGAGAAAACTGAATTAAAGGAACACCTCAATATGGTTCTTGCAAGTATGTATTCATGCACATGGTCTGAATTAATAATTTGGCTGTCATCTTGGATAATTAAAAAATATTACAGAACTGCTAACATTGGTAAAGCTACAAGGGGAAGTAATACACAGAGCAAAAAAGTCCATTCAGTATTAGGCATTAGGGTTCTTAATTTCTTTTTCTGTCTGTGTTTTTGTTGTTTTGTTTTCAATTTGCTGCGTTGGCTTATATTTCAAAAGGTGATAGTTTTGAAAGTGCTAAAGATGAAATATAGAAGTGCTAAAGAAACAGAGAAGCTGAGCTCAGTCTTACTCGATTTCTGATGTACGTACAGCATACAGATTGCTATGTATGTAAAGAGCTACTTACTCAGGGAGGAAATGCTCAGTGGTTTATTAGAGGTAGGGGCTGTCTGTGTGTTTTGCTGTATGGGTAGCTGAGAGATGCATGGAGCAGGGCCCTTGTGCTGGAGCCCCGATGTCCTTGTGATGCGAACAGCAAGAACAGAACAGCGGTCTTAAGAGGTCTTGAAGTGATGTTTCTTAGTACCTCTGATTCCTTCGCCTTACTCGCTTGTATGCTTTATGGAGAAACGAGTGTTTGTACCTATAAGCCCCAAAATAAAGGCCACTTGTCTCAAGAACTGGAAGTAATCTTTCAGAAGGACAGTTCAGTGCACAGTTCAGGCAATACCTCCAGGGATGGGGCATCCACAGCCTCCTTGGGCAACCTGTTCCAGTGCATCACCACCCTCTGGGTGAAAAACTTCCTCCTAATATCCAACCTAAACCTCCCTTGTCTCAGTTTAAAGCTATTCCCCCTTCTCCCATCACTATCCACCCGTGTAAACACTTCCTCCCCTTCCTGTTTATATGCTTCCTTCAAGTAGTGGAAGGCCACAATGAGGTCTCCCCAGAGCCTTCTCCTCTCTTTCCTGTGATTGCTTATGCCATTAGCATGGAGCTAGTGATTTTAGCTTGTGGTTCTGAGCATACCATCTAATTTTAACTGAAGTAACCATGTACAGATAGAAGGAATCCTTTGATCGCTGTTCTTCATTACCGTTTTTCCTCTTTCCCGCACGGTAGCCATTGATTCAGATGGGCTGGCAGAAAGATGATTAATTGCATCCTTTGAGACCGTGCAACTGAAAGGGATATGATTGATCTGCAGCTTCCCAGTCTGAATAAATTCCCTGTCTGATCATATTATGTAGCAAGTCAGCAATTTTAATGGCATCAGAGTCCTTCAGTCCTTTTCCACTTACACTGAATGTGTGTCTACTCATTACCTGGCAGTAGATATTAGATGCTGACGAGGTGTGAGCACATCATAATATTTCCATTGAGTCAGCCAGAGCACATGTCAAAGCATTATCGTGTTGTTAGAAAGAAAATGAGATCTGATTTGGCGTGAAATCTGTTGTAGAAAGTTACCACTGCAGAAGCTGAATAAAATAGATCTTAATAGGCTGTGTTCATTCATTGCTTTGTCGTGTGCTTGTGACATGTTTGACCCAGTGCTAGCAGCTTGTGGCACCTGGACTGATGCTGAGTTTGGCTGAGAAGCTGGAGGACGTTGCTGTCTATTCTGCAGCTATCAAGGTGTAGTGAGGCTAAAGGAAAGAGCTAAGCACCAGTACAAAGGTATTTTCTGTGCTTGTTTGTTTTGCTAAGGAAGATAAGCTAAATGGAAAGTTATTATTAAATTAATTTCAGCTTTAGAACTTTGCAGGTTACTGTTGGTCAGAATAGACAAACTGGAATAGAATCATAGAGTCACAGAGTGGTTTGGGCTGGAAGGGACCTTTAAGATCATTTAGTTCCAACCCCCCTGCTATAGGTAGGGACACCTCCCTCTAGACCAGGTTGCTCAAAACCCCATCCAGCCTGGCCTTGAATGCTTCCAGGGAGGGGGCATCCACAGCCTCACTGGACAACCTGTTCCAGTGTCTCACTACCCTCACGGGGAGAAATTTCTCCCTAATATCTAGTCTAAATCTACCTTCTTCTAGTTTAAAGCCATTTCCTCTCATCCTGTCCCTTCATGCCCTTATAAGAAGTCCCTCCCCAGCTTTCCTGTAGGCCCCCTTCAAGTACTGGAAGGCCTCTATAAGGTCCCCCCAGAGCCTTTTCTTCTCCAGGCTGAGGAACCCCAGCTCTCTCAGCCTGTCCTCACAGTGGAGGTGCTCCAGCCATCTGATCATCTTCGTGGCCTTCCTCTGGACCTGCTCCAACAGCTCAATGCCCTTCTTGTGTTTGGGGCTCCAGAACTGGATGCAGTACTCCAGGTGGGGTCTCATGAGAGCAGAGTAGAGGAGCAGAATCACCTCCCTCTCCCTGCTGGTCTCACTTCTCTTGGTGTAAGCCAGGATATGGTTGGCCTTCTGGGCTGCAAGTGTGAATTGCTGGTTCGTGTTGAATCTTTAATCAGTCAACACTTCCAACTCCTTCTGTAGCCCAGCTTCCTCAGCTCTAGAGTAAAACTTGGCTTACTTTTATTCTCTGCAGGACGAAATCAGAGTACAAAGTGCCAATTTGCTACTTGAAACTAAATACCACAAATAGAACGTGTTATGTTTCTCAGTGTCTGCATCTCACAGCATTTCCCTATGTGGGCACAGATATTTTCAGTAGCTGTGGACTGTGTCAGCTGGAATTAACTTTACTGTGCCAATAACATGAACTAAAGCATTCCTGCAAAGATAAGGAATGTAGATTTGTCCAGATTTGTCACAAGTATGTGACAAGAAGAAAGGTACAGAGCTCCCATATTGAACTACTTCTTTACTGCATGGTGCTGGTGTAGGAAAAAATCATTGTACTGTAACACTTCACCAAGACAGCTCCAGGTTTTTGAGATAATGTTCTTGCAGTGACTGCTACATCTGCATTAGAGAGGAAGAGTTTGTAGGAAGGAGGAACTTCAGTTAGGCTGCTTTCAGCTGCTTCCTCTTGAAAACAATCCATAGTTCCCATATCACTTGAACCATCCTTCAGGTAGTTGCAGGCTGTTGGGTATGAGATTGTCCTCATTGCCACAGGTGTGTGTGCCATCTTTTGATGCGTTTCTTCTGTATCTAATAGCTTGTGTAGGGGGTGAATTGCAGTGGAGCAGGTCATGATTTCAGCTCATGCTATGTTAATAGGAAAAGAAGACAGCCACCTTCCAGCTTGTTGGTTTGCTGCTTATGCTGTGAGGCACCCTTACTGCCTGTCTAAGAGTTAAGATAGTTCAAAGCTAATCCCTCTTTTGGGACAAGGATACTCTACACTGGCCTTATTTTAATGCTTTCTTATTCTTTTTTTCCTCTCCCAGTGGAATAAATTGTCTACTGTGTGCACTTCAAGCTATGTTCTGAAGCGGTCAATGCGAAAGCATTTAAAGTATGTCCACGTACACAATTTATACAGGATTTTAAAATCTGCTTTTCTTGCAATCTGTTGTCTTTTAGGTCCCCAAATACTTGTCTCAGCAGTGGAGTAAAGCCTCAGGAAGAGGCGAAGTGGGAAAACTGAGGATCGCCAAGTAAGCCTTTACCGTACCTTCATTGTTTACAGTTCTTAGCCCATTCACACTGTACGTAGAAGAAGTTACCTGCAGTAAAATAGTAAATAAAACACACTGTGTGCATATTTCTCTATAAACTAAGAAGACACTTGTATATTGATTATACATAGATACGTGAAATTATACTGGGGAGTGACTGTAACCCGTAATGTGGTGTTTGATTTCTTGAGCCCAAGACTTATTACTGTGCTATTTTGCTGCTTCTGTTCTCACCTGCTGAATTTTCCCATTTGTTTTTGGGCGTCAGCATCCAAAAAAACAATCGAGCAGCTCAGGAATCAAAATGAGTAACAAAGCTAGAATCTGAATTTGCTTTTTCGTCAGGGAAGCAAAGCTTGTGGAAGTGGATTATGGAAACTAAAACATGAAATATTTTCTTTTTCAGAAATCAAGGAAGAACAGAAGTAAGTAACTATTAAATCCAAAGGCTTTGGATGTGTTATATTTTGAATTCTATAAATTGCTTAGAAGTTGATGTTTTCTAATACCATATTTTTCATTAAACCTGTAATAAAGCATTGCATCACACAGCTGAGAGTAGAGAATTCTATTTATACCTCTGCCCATATGTTTATTGCGGGATTTCCCCTTCAGGGGAGCGTCAGGTTGGGTATTAGGAAAAGGTTCTTCGCCGGAGGGTGATGGGCATGCAACAGGTTGCCCAGGGCTGTGGTCGTGACACCAAGCTGCCAGAGTTCGAGAAGCATTTGGACAGCTCTCTGACATAGGGTTTGATTTTGAATGGTCCTCAGTGGAGCCAGCAGTTGGGCTTGCACTGATCCATGTTGGGTCCCTTCCAGCCCAAGATATTCTGTGATTCTATGACTTTCATAAAATCTCTTTGTTCCTGAAGCTTGTTTAGAATCATAGAACTGGAAGCTCTGGCCCAACCTATGACAGGGAAGCAAGCTGTGTTCACCATTTGAGAACCTGTCCAAATTATAGAGGAAGTGGAGAGACTACTGGAGGTCTGGATGTTTTGCTGAACTTTTCTAGGCTGGAATATGGACCATGCTTCCTGATTTGTGTGAGCCCCACACCCAAGCCTTGATGTTGATGAGAGTCACAAAGTGCATAGAGCTCAGCAGTGAGGAACCCCATGAAAACAGCTGGCTTTGCAGGGATGCTGGAGCTGTGTGGCAAAATGAGGCTGAGCAGGATGTGCAGGAAAAGTATGTAATGCTGGTCTGAACAATCCTTCATCAGGTTTCTTGCCATGTGCCACAGCTAGGGATTCTCCCTAGTCACTCCAGTACCTCCTCAGAATCTTTATTGGGCATGTGATGTAAATACAGCAAAGGAGCCGTATTTGAACTTCTAATCTATGTGCATCTCAGAGTTCCCAGGCTAATAACACTTGCTGTGTACGTTAGCGCTTTCTTGGGGAATGATCTGGCTGTGTGAAACGTTTTAAAGCGCTCATACTAAATGATGTCTGAAACGCTGTTTGCCTTAGATTTTAATAAGTAAAATCAAAACGTTCTTTGACTGAAAGAAGTCATAAAAAGTTATTAAAAGATGAGTAAATCTTATTAAATACATGGAGACTTTGAATACCTTATTTCGACAAGAGATTCATGTATTAAGAGTCTTGCCCCGCTCTTTATGTTTTTGAAATAGAAATGTTCTATACTACTTGTCTTTTCTCTCTTTGTATCTCCCCATAACTCTTGAGACTGTGTAATTGAGTCTGTGTAGTAACACTTTGATAATTGTGACTGTTAGGTGT
>PPHD01025351.1:0-11794 GCA_002909625.1 Bambusicola thoracicus
AATAAAAGGAAAAGAAGAGAAGAAGATAAAAGAAAAGAGAAAAGAAGAGAAAAGAGAAAAAAAAGAGAAAAGAGAAAAGAGAAAAAAAGAGAAAAAAGAAAAGAGAAAGCCCTCTCTTTGGAGGCTGATTTATGTTGTTGTTGTTAGTTGGTTTTTTTTGCCAAGGGATGCCTCCTAACAGAGGAACTGGGAAATGTCCCAACATGAGCTCCAATCTTTCCACAGCCAGAGGAGCTGCACTCACCACGTCTGACAAAGCAGCAATTTTCAAACTTCCTTAGTTTTCTTTGAAGAAAACCATTGTAAAAGCTCTGCCCTGTGCTGTTCAGCCACATCAGACATTGCAGATGGACAAGACTTTGCTCCTGTGGTGTTAGACCCATGACTGCTCTCTGATTGCCCCAAGAGATCTCAAGACACCTTCCTGGTGCAGATATATGTATTTGTATGTAAGGCAAGCTCTGCTCTGGGAGGTGCAGGCATAGCCTGTGGGTGTGCAGAGAGTAACTGCACGCTTGAGAGAGATCAAATATTCCTGCAGGCCCAATTAAGGATCATATGCAAATGCTGTGCAAAAACCGCTCTGGAAAAGCGACTCTTTCTCTCTCTTTCATCTGTGCTTTGGTGCTTACTTCATAGCTACTGTGGTTCCCTGGGTAAAAAGAACTGGAGTATACCATAGGGGAAAAAGAAATGGCAAATGAGGCCATGCTGATTATTCAGAGAAAAGGCCTGCAAAATTCTGAAGCACAACTTTGTTTGTTCCAAAAATGCCCATCCATCTTGCAACTGAAATTTAGAAATGTCTTGATAACCTCAAGAACAGGTTTGCTTTCTTCACCCCAGACAGTTCCTGGGAGAAGCTGGGCACATGGCCTCCTCCAGTCTTTCTGACGTTCCTGAACATTGCTCAAGGTGTTCATGGTTTGTGCTGAGGAGAGAGCAGAAAATGCCAGGATCCCACTGACCTTGCTTCAGCCAGCATTCCTCACAAAGAAGCATCACCACAGTCCTTGGTATGGGGAGACCTCATTGTGGCCTTTCAGGACCTGAAGGGAGCGTATAAACAGGAGGGGGAATGGCTGTTTATATGGGTTGATAGTGATAGGACAAGGGAGAATGGTTAAAACTGAGACAAGGGAGGTTTAGGTTGAATATTAGGAGGAAGTTTTTCACCCACAGGGTGGTGATGCCCTGGAACAGGTTGTCCAAGGAGGTTGTGGATGCCCCATTCCTTTATTCATTCAGGGCCCAGGCTGGATGTGGCTCTGGGCAGCCTGGGCTGGTGGTTAGCAACCCTGAACATAGCAGGGGTTGGAACTAGATGATCATTGTGGTCCTTTTCAACCCAGGTCATTCTATCATTATGATCATGATTATTATGATTATGGAAGGAAATGCACAGAAATCATCTTCAGAGGTATTCCAGAAGGATTGCAACCTGCAGCACCGTTGTTTGAACTCTATCTGGCTTCCTCCCAGTGCTCCACACCGGTAAGCAGCAGCCCGGTGAGCACAGCCATGCCCCATGGGATGGGTGCTGGTGCCAGCCTGCTGCAGGGTGGTTTCTTTGCATGCTGGGGTCAATTCTAACCTGGGGTGAATGTACTTATAGTGTGCCTGTGGTCACAATCTGTCCTCTTGCAGACTTCTGGGTTCAGATGGCAACCAACAGAGAGTTCCATATGGAGGAGGAAGATAGAGAAGCAGGTGAGTACGGCCACCTGAGGCTGAAGAGCCACACAGCTGATGGTGACAGGTGGGAGTTTTTCTCATCTTTGAGAGAGAGGAGGTGGGGTGCTTGATCTGGGTTGACATCTCTGAGCTTTCTTCTACAACCTTTCCTTCAACACACCTTCTCCCCAATTTTTATTCCCTTCAAGAAAAACCTCCCTGCAGTTCTTGTGCAGACAGCAGAGACGTTTGACTTATCTCACTTACTGCTGAATATGAGAGTATGGGTTGCATTCCCCATTTTATCTTGTGCCTTCTGCCTTGGGCTAGGCCCTTAGAGGGTCAGTGCTTCCTAGAAAGGAAACCCAGTCCTCTTCATGAGTCTTTTGTGTTGCAGATCCATCCAGTGCTAGAGGTAAAGGGAAAGATGTGGCCTCCTTGTGTGTCGCTTTGGAGCCGGAGGTTGGTGAGGAGGTTGCAGCAACGTTTCTCTCAATGTTTGTGAAAGAGGGAGGGCAAATGTCTTCACTAAGCAGCAGAATGACCTTCGGTGAATTTAAAACGCGGCCATTGATTTGAGCTTGCTGCCAAGTTCAGTAGCAAACTCATAATGGAGGCTGTCTTGAAGGAAAAATGACTTTTTATAGCTATGATGGATTTCCTAAAGTTAATTTTCAGATATAAACACAATTACCAGAACTCCTAATTACCCATAAATTATCTTCATGGAATATGGCTCCCTGGGATGGAAGATCTGCTCTGTCAGAAGTTTAGGAAATATCAAAACAAACAAACAAGAAAACAACAAAGAAAGCAAAACTAACATAATTAAGTCCTGAGAGATGCTTATTCCCAGCTTCACATCGAAATTAAGTCAATACAATTGAATAGTTAAATATTGACTGAATTGTAATATTTAATCAAGTAGCATTCATATTGCTCCACTTTCAAAAGAGGTTTAGCTGGTTGTTTTATTGACTTTTTAATCAATGCTTTAATTATATTGGTGCTCTAATTTCATAATAAGTTTGCATTAATTAAGGTAGCTCTTCTCTATGCAGAGAGTAATAGGAAAAAAACAAATCCAGTGAAAAGAATATGCTTTTCTCACTCCCCACATGAGATGTAGACGGTGCTATTTACACTCATTTGCTCTTGCAATGGAAAATGACACCAGGAATTTATACGGCTCAGAATGACCGTGCATTCTCAACTTGCTGCTGAGGTCAGCTCTGTTCCTGAGAAAGATCTGTGGAAATAAGAACCTGGGTCAAGTGTGTCACATGGAGTTATTGACCAGATTCTGAAAAATAAAGTGTTTGGATCTATTGGAAGATAAATGGGGATCAATATCAATAGAGAAATACCTGTGCTTACTCAGTCTCTATCTCATCTGGCATCATTCACTTTTGATATCAGCTCTAACCAGAGGGGTCAGGGAGAGTGGTGAGCAGAGAAAATTGAGCTGTTTGTTAAGTGGGAAGATTTGTCTTGGTGCTTAGGATGCTCACAGACTCATACAGCCTGAGGAGAACTGTTAAGGGTTAGCCTATCATTTTTTTTTCCCAACAGCTAAAGACACAGAGGTAGATGAGTAGAGCTGAGATGCCCGCAGCTGAGCCACTCTTCCTGTATGAGCAGCTGTGACTCGAGAGAGTCTAAAGCATCATGTGGATGAACAGTTCTTCAAACATTTATTAGAACTGCCTATGCCACCTGTGGCTCAACCGTAACCTTCCCTAATAACCAACGTAATCTGGATGACAGCGGTTAAGGTGAACACCCCTGGATAGAGATGTTCTGTACCATAATTGAGATAAATCTCTGAGGCTCCCATGCCAGCTGCCTCCATGCTTTGACCAACCCATCCCCCTGGCTGTAACTTGGTGGGACTGGAGACAATGTGGGGCTTTTGGCAGTCTATGAGGTGTTGCTGTAGGTTTCTTGTGCTAGCTGTACGGCAGACCCATTGCTCCTGGGTGTGTGCAGCCTAATTCCGGATGCAAAAGCCAATGGAAGGAAAAATAATTCCCAGCCCTGTTTTTCAGACAGAGAGCAAGAAGGCAGATGGCTATTTCTAAGCATATCTTTGCAGTTTCTCAGTAAAGGCAGGCAGTTGCTCGTGGTTTAGATTAGCACAGAGGTGTGAACTGCAATCTCTGCTCCTGAAATCCTACCTTAGCATGCCAGAGAAGTGAACAACTTCCTTGGGATACAGAAGAAGGCATTGTTTCAGCAAAAGGCAGCAGAGCCCTGTGGTGAGATCATGTCTTGGACAGGGAGCATGGTTGGAAGGCCATGAGGATGCAGTTATCCCAAGGCTTCTCTGTCATGCAGTAAGACCTTTACGAAGCAGGACTGTTTCGATACAAAGGATTTTCATTAGTGAAGTCACTGTGACTGGAAGGTTTCTGATATCACCAGGGTCACTGTAACTATAATAACACATTGTTTCACACTTTGAAGTGATGCAGACATAAATGGATTTGTTTGGCCAACGAGATAAAGCATCCCCGAAGTATTAAGAAATGTCCATGAATGCATAAATCAGATGTTTTCGATTGTAAGAGGATGTGTAACGCGACAGCTTTCTGGAGCTGCCTCCATCTGATGCTTCCACATCTGTTGATCATCATCTTGTCAGAGCGAGGAGGCTGTGAGCTGTAAAGGGATAACAGTTTGCCTTGTAAGAATGCTTCATTGATTTTTATTAACACTGGTTGTTAGCTCTACCTGCTGGTATCTGCTTAGCTCAGCCTGGGGCGTTCAGTAGCAATTTCAGATCCGAACCTAGAGAAAGGGATGGGTAAATAAACACCAGCGAGCTCCCCCTGCATGCAGCAGGGATGATGTCTTTATGGCTTATTGTGAAGGAAGCAGCACGTCGATATTTCATAAAACAAACTGAGAAATAATTAAATGTTAATCCTTCCATGGGAGCGTGGGGTTGGCGCGATTGTGCAGTAACAACCTTTGTGCTGGAGAGGGGCTTTGTGCGGGGTCAGGTTAGGAGTTCAGCGAGTCTGTAAGAGAAACGCGGTGTTTACCTAGGCTGCTCAGGGTTGCTTCGGGTTTCTGAAAAGCCAGGAATTGATTTTAAACTTGGCAGCTTCTACATAAAGGAGCCTTTTTATTTGTGCAAGCTCGCTCCTCTGATTTGGTTAAAAATGCTGGAATAATTACTATTGTGATCTACATCCAGCTTCCTGCCTGACAGATGTCAACAGTGTGTACCCTGAGTTCTCAGAAGTGATTTATCATGGCAGCACTGTAACTACTTTCCCAAGAAATAACAATGATTCGCAGTACCCCTAACATGCTATCTCTTTCTTTCTTACAGCCTGTTACCGTAACCAGCATAAGCAAACCCATATGCCCAACATTTCTTCTGTTTTGGCACAGTGTAGTCCCTCTTCAACTGTTTCTTCTCTTCTGTCCTCTGAACTGATGCTTGTTTTTCCTATTTATAGGGGAAAACCATTTAAAAATAATTGCTGTTTTCATCTGTCCAAAAGCCACTGAATCAGTGATCATTCTCCAAACGAGTAGGACAATTCTTTTATTTTAAAATTGCCTCTTGAAATTGAGTTCAAGTAATAAAAAATATTCAGAGTAGGTGGTTGAGGGACTTCAAGATTAAAATATGGGTTATACACTTGCAAATGCATTTACTTTTGGCAGGACTGTGTTGGCAGGGCCTAATCTGGAGCCTGCTTTTGGTACCTGGAGCTTTCTTTCACGTAAGAAGCAAATTCCATTTTCAGTATTTTTCAGGCTTTTAGATTCTTTCTGGTTTGAAATGAGAGAAGACACTAAAATTGGCACCAGCAGTGTAGGAGCTGGCTCAGCACGGTAAGTACAAACATCCTGCCTTCCTTAGATCCTACGGCTTTGGTCATAAGCTTCCTCATGCATCTTCCCTGGTCTGGCTGTTCACAGTGTCTCCAGGCAACTTCTTAAACAAAGTCCTCCTTAGAAATAGATAGAGAAAAGAATAGATATATCTTGGAGTCTGTGTTTTCAATTTCTGACCATAGAGTTTGGGAAATCAGTTACCCTCTCACTTCTCTAAGCAAGTCTTGCCTTCAGACTACGATCAAGATTGAGATCTATCTCAATAGAGCCATGGGTTGTCCAAAGAGCTCTCACATGCAGGATGCTCCAAGTCAGTACTACTCTTCTGTATGCTAGAGACAATACAATTCCCTGTGCAGCAGTAAGGCTTGTATGATCACAGAATTGTAAAATATCCAAAGTTAGAAGAGACCCACAAAGACCACTGAATCCAACCCCTGGCCCAACACAGCACCACTCAAACCCAAGCCTTCCATCTCAGACCGTTGTCCAACCACTCCTTGAGTTCCAGCAGCTTGGGGCCTTGCCCACTGCCCTGGGCAGCTGTTCCATGCCCACTGGCCTCCAGAGCAGAACCTTTCCCTAACCTCCACCTGATCCCCCCCGATGCAGTTCCGTGTTCTTTTAATTATGATTAATAACACGCAGATGCAAGGTTGCTGGTACTTGTCTGAGCACACAGAGCAGCCCATGTGTGCATACATCCCAAGGGCTGATCACCTCAAACATGCTGCTGGGCCAGTCAGGAGGATACTCTTGCTATTCAATTCACGTAGCATGCTGAACATGCAGATGAGTTTAATTTATATTTAATCAGCCTCTGCAAACAGCAATCACTGGAGAGGTTTTCCGTACAACACGCAGTGATTATGCTTATTACAGTGGCAGTGTTCATACTGACAAAGCTGGGGGTCTCTCAGCCCCTCCATTTGAAATCTTTCACTCTGGAGGTTTTAATGTTTGCTGTAGAATACCCTGCAGGCTGGGACTTGAATCAGGGCATGGCTCAGTAGCAGCAACACTCAATCACTAGAGAGGGAATGGCCTCAAGCTGTGCCAGGGGATGTTCAGATTGGATATTAAGAAACACTGCTTCTCCAAAAGAGTGGTCAGGTACCAGAGCAGGCTACCCAGGAGGGTGGTGGAGTCACCGTCCATGGAGATGTGGCACTGAGGGACATGGTCAGTGGGCACTATTGGTGGTAGGTGGACAGTTGGGATGGATGATCTTAAA
Source organism: Bambusicola thoracicus (assembly GCA_002909625.1). Classification (NCBI taxonomy): domain Eukaryota; kingdom Metazoa; phylum Chordata; class Aves; order Galliformes; family Phasianidae; genus Bambusicola; species Bambusicola thoracicus. Next base: position 6,764 of record PPHD01025351.1, read on the forward strand.
GGTCTTTTCCAACCTTAATGATTCTGTGGTTCTGTGTTCTCCTTGGTATTGAGAATTGTCTCTGCTTTGTCCCGGTGGCTGTCCTGGGAGTCAAGATGAGGCTGAGCCTCACCATATGCCAGAGAAACCCATGGAAATACCTAATGCAGGTATTTATAGTGGTGGTTTTGCCCTCGGATCCGTGGGTGTGAAGTTCAGCCTTCTAGTCCTGCCGCTCTCAGAACAGTGATGAACTTTGACTAACAACTGTTGAGTCAAAACCAGACACATGGGACCTGTGCAGAGGGCTTTTTTTGACTTCTCCACTGGAACAGGACCGTATTGACTGATCAAGCTTACTAGCTTTAGAAGGACAGGGGCTGAAAACTGCTGGGCTGAGGCAAACTCTTGAATTTTTAAGGAACTACTTCCTGATGTTATAAGAGCTGGAGCTTTTGCACAACTTATCCCTCCCAGAGTTTCCACTATTTGTCCATGTCTACATTTTAGCTGAAGCCTAGAAGCAATCCACCGCCAGCAAGCAACAACCAAATGCTTGAAGTGGTTCCCAGTTCTATCTGTGCAGCCACAGGACACAGAAAATGTGCTTGCCAGCATCATCGGCATCATGCTACAGGTTGCTGACCCGGTGGTTATGCTGTTGCACTGCATATGTCTCTGCAGTGACAGTTTGGTTGGCCTGTGATTATCTCAGTTTTCTGTCATTACATGAGAACTATTTTTGACAGCTTACTCTAAAGTCGGCTCATTACAGGCAAATAGAGATCTAAACAGAAATTGGGGTTAAAAGGCATTTATTATACAGTGTGGCAGGCATGCACTTGGCATCTTCAGTCTGATACTACTGCACTCATAATATTGTGGGCACTCATGGCATTCCCAAGAGGATTTATCCTCCTGCCCTTTGGGGAGATGGTGATAGGGCAGGGTCTTTACTCGCTGTAAATGGTGTTATAGGAACAAGAAAGTCATAGAATGATAGAATGGTTTGTGTTGGAATGGTCATTCCTTTATAGCAACTGACAAGAGAAACAGATGGTGATGGGCATCACCAGTTCTCAACCATTTCTTTGCTGTTTATTGCCCAGATCTTTGCATCTTTATTATTAGTTCCTTAATTGTATCCTTTCTTTCCCCTTCTTCCCCCCTCAATCTCCTGTATGCTTAGCAATTGGCATGAAAGCATCCCAGCTTCTCAACAGACAGCCTCCTTTCTGAGAAAAGATTAAAAATGGAAATTTTTTAGCACAGAATGTGCTCTTTCAGAAAGTTGAAAAGAAGTAGAAGTTGGGAAACTGATGTGCAGCATCCAGCAGCCTCAGTGCGAGCAGCAGCGATCAACATCTGCTGTAATTACTTTCTTTAGAACTTCGCAAATGTACTGATAATTTTGGTGGAAAGAAGAATAAATGGGGGAAGATCTGGAAGATTGTCTTGGTGAATTTTTTAATTAAAATGTTTTTGATTTAAAAAAAAACTCTCAAAGAAGCAATTAAAACAAGATGATATTAAGTCTATACTTTCAGGGAAAAGCCTTCCCAGGATTAACTAGCTTTCACCAAATAAATTACTGCCTCTGGATTTGCATTAGCAAATACTTTCTATAGATGCTAATCAGGAAGAAGTGTGCAATGAGTGGATGTGATCTGAGCCATCCTGCAGGGTGATGGGCACAGTGTACATCACTGGAGGAAGGTATCGTGTCTAACTGAAGCCACTGCCTGCTGGGAGCTTTGAGCATCAGGAGCCCATTGATGGCAAGCAGATATAAATGGGGCCATGCCTGAATTTTATTCTGACTACAGAAAGCTTTCTTTCTTCACTATTTGTACTCCAGTAATTAAATTTGAGGCCTTGGCCAGTCTCCATTTAAACAAAGCAGAGAGCCAGGGTGTGAAATACTGCACTGTATGATGACCTAATCCAAATCCCACCAAGTCTGGGAATGTTTCCATTGACTCCCCAGGAGCTGGATCGGACCCGCACAGTACTCCCATGGCATCCAGTACCTAAAACCTCCACAGCCGAAGCATGGGGCTTCTGGATGCTATTTTCCTCTGTTGTGTAGATGGCAACGAAATAACATGTGAGCTAAAGAAGCTTTGGCAAACCTGGAGCCTGTTTGTGGGCTCTTTGTGTGGTGGGATAGAGCAGCTTGGTCTCAGTGTGGATGTGGTCTGTTTTTCTACTTCAAAGTTTGTTCTCTCCCTTCAGCCAGTGAAGATTTCCCAGTGGTATCACACCAGCTGCTGCAGCACTGTGCTTCTCCTCGCCGAGGACAGTGATGCAATGAGTTTTTAACTCCTGAACTGTTCTGGTGACTGAAATGCAATGTACAAACGTGTGCTTCCATTGAGCACATGGACTCCAATCTCAGAGTATGACCACTGTTTGCTCTTCTTTAAGAACAGAGGGATGTGGAACCAGTATCTCCTACCAACAGTGAATTTCTTTGATTACTCACTCTTTCCTATGAGAAATATATAGGAATTCCTGTAATACGTTTGATTCATTCCTATAATGAATTCAAGCTCACTGCTAAGCCATTCATTAAGCTGCTCCCCACTTACATAACATAAAAGGTCAAATAGAGTGTGCAGGGTCATTTTTTTACTATTGGATCACAAATTTTGTAAACATGTTTCCTGAATCACTTGCTTTTCAGTGGTAATCCATGGACAGATAATTGCTCATATCAAAAACTGTGATGGTTTCAGAAATAAGGAACACTGTCTGAGCCACCAGGTCGTCATTCAAATACTTACAATTAATAAATAATGTGAATCCATGAAATGGAGTGTGATATGTATCGCTGTTTGAGGGAAAACACTCATTTTTTAGAGTTTAAATGAAGGAATCAGAGCTGCAAAAATGGTCAGGTCTAGGGAAAGCAGTACAGCTCGATTCCAAGGACAAGATGGAGAAGGTACTCTCCATATGGGCAAGATGGGAGCTCTGGGGTTGCACTGTTTCTCCCAACAGTCTATCCACTGTGATGGGTCCACTTGGATGAATACTGCTTGATCAGCTGTTTCCTTTCAAACTTTAGTTTAGGCACCACAACAAGCAATGCTGGGGACAATCATCAACCTCATCCTTCTCTCTTCCAGCCAAACGGCTTGCAGCACATGGTGGGCATTGAGGACCAGTAGCTGTGGGAAATGGCCTACAGTGAATTGAAGAGATGTGGATTTGCTAAGAGAACAGCTGCTGTTCAGCACACATGAGTGTGGTTAAGCTGCGCAGAACAGCTCTCATAGCATGAGGCCTTGGCAGCAGCAGAGCCGGGATTAAAACCTGTGGTCAGTGTACTCTTCCCAGCAGCAACTCACTGGACCCAGGCCCACCTGAGTTCGGAAGCAGGCCCTGACTCCCCAGTAGGTCTAAGAAAAGTGGTTTTGAGTCTTTAAGCAAGTGCCAAGGAAAAGCACATGGCATGGCTTGACCCTTCTCTTTGAGATCTGCGTGTGGTGCCCACCAACCGCACCAGTCCTGGTTTTGACTTCCATCACTTCCAGAGGAGAAGTGAAATTCATCTCTTTGGCATGCTAATGAGTCCTGTGCATCTGTTTTGCTCTTGAAGCGTTGATCTTAGCTCTGAACATCCAAGGCATCTATTCAGCCAGGAGCTCTTTTTGTAATAACAGCCTTTAAAATATGTAAATCTATTTTCAAAGCAAAATAAAAAACTCAAATGCTCATGTATCTCTCGGAAGGAAGAAAGGGGCTCTGTCCTAATATTTTATGCAAATCTAGCTCTTGCTCTTGTACTTGGGCATGAATAAATATCAATGACTGCTTCAAAAAGAGGGGAAAAAAAACTTCACCCTTCATCAAAAGAAAAAAACCTTTATTTCTATTGCATAAATAATGGTAAAATTAAAATCTTTTTATACAGATTATGTATTTACAGTAGTGTTTGGTTAGAGGAAACAGCCGATACATATGGCATTCGGTTTTCCTTTTTTTACACGTCTTTATACACTTGGGTAACTTGCAATAACATTGGATTTATTTAAGTTGCATGCCAAGTTAATTTATATTAATATTTACAGTGTTTTGTACAAAGTGATTTCTATTTTTTAATTTTTACTATTATGCTGCTGACTTTGTGAGTTGTTGTCTTTAATCAAAATGCCATGTCTTCTGTTAACAAGCAGAAATGGTCAGTTTTCAACAACGGATGGTAAATGGCTTGAAATCAGTGAGAGATGAAACGATGACAAGAAGGAGAATAATGCATTAATGAAGCACTTCCTAGAGATGAATCAGGAGTTATTGATTACTTAGATCCTAGCACGGATTAAATGGCAACAGGCTGGATTCTAGGCTTATCCCAGTTTAAGCCAATTAACTCTAATGAGTTACTTCTCCTTTACTCTGGAGTCCGAGAGGAACTTCAGCTTTTTTCCTCCCACCACCCCAATTAAAATCTGAGAACAAGAGCTGCTGCACGAAGCTGCAATAACTTTGGCTCCTCTGACAGAGATGGTGGGAAACGTAATGCTATTCTTGGGCTGGTGGAATGTGCCTTTACTTGAAGATTGCTGTCAAATGGCAACCCCAAGAGGCCCGATGCTGCAAACACGCTGGCAGCACGGTTTGGGTTTGGTGGGACTGCTCACAGGACAAACAAGATATGCCGAAGTGCTGGCAAGACCAGAGGGGTAGCTACTAGAGCAAGCTCAACAGCTTCAAATGGGACAGCCAAATGTCTACTTGCTGGCCAATGAAGACAGAAGACCAGCTGATAATGGAAATTTGCAGTTTGGAGCTCACCTAACACATTGTACAATGAGCTAAGTTTGAAGATGCTTATTTGTGATGCTGGCAAAGTCTGGCCATGAGCAGCTGTACAAAATAACTGGATGGAAAATGGAAGTTTCGTTTAATAAAGCTCTTCAAGGCTACAAAGTTATTTTGGTCTGTCTTGGCAGAAAATACAAATCCATGATCAAATTGTCAAGAGTTCATTGTTAGATCCAAAGGATTTACTTTTTTCTCCTATTTCCTCTCTTCTCCTCCCTTTTG
>PPHD01025352.1:0-11793 GCA_002909625.1 Bambusicola thoracicus
TTTCCTTTGCCAAAACCTCACCCTGACGTATTTCTGCCCTCAACTGCCAATCACCAAAGTCTCTATGGCTTGTTCAGAGGCTGGGACATGGAAACCAAGATGCTAAAGCTATCAGGAGCCAGCATGTATGGCTGAGAAGCGGGTACTTTGCAAAGTTTTCTTGCTGGTTTTACACCTGGACAGCACTGTGTAAAGGAAACTCAGTGTGAGCTGACAGCAAGTTGCACTAGGCAGTCTTTGTGGTCCTTTCCAACCTAAATAACTCTATGATTCTATGATTCAAAAGTGCCTTAGAAGCGTGTGGCAGCTGCAGACAGGAACTCCAAAAGCAAGCGGTTCTTCTGTTTGTGGAGGAAGAGGCTCTGCAACATGAAAGCCGCATTTAGATGTCCATGCAAATCAGTTCATTCAGCAATCATTTGGCTACGCATCTCCAGCTAATGGAGCTTCCATCTTGAACCATACCCACCTGAACTGCAAAACTCCCCATAGCCTGGAAGCTTTGTGGTTGTGCACAGTCCTGGAGAAAGACACAGTAATAGCAGATGCACTATGGAATGTATTGATAATTTAACAGAACCAAAATTGCCAGGAGTGTCTGTCAGATAGAGAAATTCGCTTTGCTTTCTTGGCCGGATAGGGTCATTTTCAAAGGTAATTGCTTCTTAATGTCAGCTTGCCGGCAGTGAGCCCTAGACCAGGGCTGAGGGCTCTGAATTGTGTAGTAATTTTCATACTGATTTTGTACGTTGTCATATTTAAATCGGGTTGCCATAGAACTCCTGATCCTGCGACCGTACTCCACACAAAAGGAGAATTAGAGCAGGGCTTAGCACCTTCCTGCTCCATGGCTTTGGGGATATGGCTTTTCTCATTCTGCATCAAAAGCACTGGAGATTATTTCCACTACGGCTGTGTGTGCTTTTCCTTGTGTTTCTGTGGGATTCCTGCACTCAGGACAAACTAGATGGTCAAGAGTGAGGCAAGGCAGTGCATAAGGCAAGTTTTTAACAGAGCAGGAAAAACAATGGACAAAACTGGGGCTTTATCCTTGCCCAATGCACAATTTCCCGGCTCTGCTGCTTGGGTGGCTTTGCCCCTCACATCCTATCTGCCTCCATGACTTCTATAAGCAGTGCTGGGGGAGAAATGTGAAGAAAGATCTGCTGATCCGTACGTTTCAGGAGGCTGTGGGGGATGAACCCATGGAGTGACAAGTTTTCCCTGCAGAGAACATAATTTCTGCAGAGGTAAGCACTGCAGAGCTGAATGGAAGCCTGCTTTTGTGCAGATTGCATCAGATTGCAGATTTCAGATGGGATATGAGGAAGAATTTCTTCTCCAAAAGAGTGGTGAGGCGGTGGCACAGCTGCCCAGGGAGGTGGTGCAGTCACCGTCCCTGGGGGTGTTCAAGACCCATGTGGATGTGGCACTGAGGGACGTGGTTTAGTGGTATGGGAGTGATGGGCTGATGATTGAACTAGATGATCTTAGAGGTCTTTTCCAGCCTTGATGACTCTATGCTAAGAATGGGCTGACAGCTGCTGTAAAACCACTCTGCACGGCTCACCTCTCAGCCACAGGTGGAGACACCATTTGGGTTTGTGGCACCTGCAGTGAGCAAACCTCCCTGATTTCCCTAACCCTAGTGTGCTGCAAGCAGAGGCCCCTGCTACATGTCCACAGTGGTGCCAGTAGGACCCTAAGGCCTGGTGAGGATTTTGAGGGTGGCAGAAAGGAGTGAGCTTTCAGGGCCCTGAAAGCTCTGAGTGTAACGCCTGACCTTGAGTGTGTCCAGAGATGGGGCACCCACCACCTCTCTGGGCAACCTGTGCCAGTGCATCACCACCCTTACTGTAAAAAACTTCTCCCATATATCCAATCTAAATCTCCTCTCTTTTAGTTTGAAGCCATTTCCCTTTGTCCTGTCACAGCAGACCCTGCTAAAGAGTCTGTTTCCTTTCTTACAGCCCTCATTTTAGATACTGAAAGGCCGCTCTCAGGTCACCACAGAGCCTTCTCTTCTCCAGGCTGAACAGCCCCAGCTCTCTCAGCCTGTCCTCGTAGAAGAGGTGTTGCATCCCTGGGATCATAAGGAAGTCACCTTCCTTTGGTTTCCTTCTTCCTGAGCCCCCCATTGCGTGGCAGGCTCAGTGCACAGCATCGCATTTGGGAAGAAGGCATACCCCATCGGGGCTGTCACTTCAGAGTGGGGACACAAAGCCATGGGAGGCACACAGCTGTCAGGAGGGGGGGACAGCCCCCAGCTGCCACACTCACAGCGACACTCCCCGCTCAGGCACCTCCTGCCATCTGCTCCCGGCTGCATTCGTTCAAGCTGCACCCCCCCGCCCCCGTCCCCCCCCCAACCTCCCCCAGCTCATCACCACTGCAGTCTCCGGCAAATCGCCCCCTTTGTGCTGGCTGCACCATTAATGAGACAAGCTTCGGGTCTTGGTATGGGTATTGTTCCATTCCTTTCCGCCCCCACAAAGCCCATCTGCAGCAGCAGGCTGACTCCCGCGCCCCATTGGGGCGGTTGTTTATGGACGTGCCACAGAGACCAGAATGAGTCGGGAAAAGCAGAGCTGAGCACTCTACCAATGCATCACGCTGCCGTTGTGGCAGTGGAGCCCCAGGGCCAGCAGGAGAGGGCACAGCTCCTGGTAAATCAGGTGAACCTCCTAATTGCTTCCTTAGAATATAGTTCTTACATTACTAGGTTTAGTGTCATGAGCTACCAGGACATAGGGAACACACACATTTATGAGGGCCTATGAATAATGTTTACTGAAAGTAAGGGGCAGTGACATTACACAAGCCTTCGCCTCTCCTGCTGCAGACATATCCCCTATGCACCCAGAAGACGGGAAAGGTGGACGAGGTAAATGCTGAGCTCTGAATTCCTGAGCCACCCAGCCTGTTACTAATTACCACTGTCAAATATTGACACAGCCAGTGCACACAGAGCTCCCAGCAGAGCTCCCAGCAGAGCTCCTTGCCCCATGGCAGCAGCAGCCCAGCAGAAGAGCAGCTCCCAGCATGCGGACATAGCGAGACCCCAAGGCACCCTGCGGGCACCAGGCTGGCAGACATGCGGGATGCGATGGTGGGGATTTGTTATCCCCCTCGGGGTAACCTGTGCTGGAGATACTCTGTGCCAGGAGCCAGCATCATCCCTTATCCCCTCATAGTAAGTCCTTATTTAGGATGGGGAAAGCCACAATGTACTTAATATACACCCCAGGCCTAATCAACAAGCCGTTCATTATTGGGCCGTAGCTCATACAGCTACAGCATACATGGCTTATATGGGAAACCGTTGTTTAAGCAACATATCAGGGATGGTACTCCTCTGGCTCACTTTTCCTGTGCTTCAGCAAAAGCCTGGGGCGCTGCCAGCTGAGCAGAGCAGAGCTGCTGCTGCACGGAGATGCCTGCCCCAGCTCTGAGGCTGTGTTAGGGGGGTCAGGACCCACTGCCCCGTGCCTCACTTGAGCTGTAGGGCTGAAGACTTGTTCCAACTCACCTATCTGTCCTGCTTGGGGGTTTTTCAGCACCCAAGAGCTGCTTGGTGGCTGGCAACGGGAGAAGAGCTCACCCGGTGTGTGTAACGGGGGTGGCAATGTGGGAATTTGTAGGGAGGGACAAAGAAACATACTTGTGCACATCCGCAGCCACAGACTTGGAGGAATAGCAAAGGTTTAAGAACAACTCATCTCAATTTTCTGATGAAATGCACCCAGGTTTCAGTTTCTTCTTGAGAATCACTAGGTATTTGTCAGTAGCATATATTCACCAATTCAAGTACCACGTGGTGGATGTCCCTGGAGACATTCAAAGTCAGGCTGGATGGTGTTCTGTGCACCCTGATGTAGCTGTAGGTGTCCCTGTTCACTGCAGGGGAGTTGGACTGGTCCCTTCCAACTCAAATGATCCGATGATTCCACCATCTGTTCACCCTTCTTGCAGAACACCTTGCTCTTCTGCTTTCCACTGTAGAAACTGTGTGTAAGTCCAGCCTGTTCTTGGGCTGGTGCAGGGGGAGCCAAGATTAACACAGTTCTGGGCTTCCTGTCACCTCGGGACCTGTCCCTAACAAAGCCAGAGCTGGCATTACGTTAAGATGTCTATGGCACATCTGGTCCTATGAATACATCATTCACAGAGGAAACCTCCACGGATGTCAAAGGACGTGTTGTTATTTCTGGGACTCGTCAAATCAAAAGAGGGAAATTCATTTCCTGTTTTGAAATGCTTTTCAGTTTCATCAGAGAAAAGTGCCCCATGGAGCTGCCTGGCTGCTCCCATTGAACACACCGCTCTCCCATTCAGCCATTAAGCAGATTATTCTGCTGGTGATTATTATCGCTGTTGATGTTGATAACAGTCCCACATACGCCATGGCAGAATAAATGCCTAAGGATGTGAGACATTTATTTCCTAAAGGGAAACGTGGTGCCTTCAAGCAGTGCAGGAAGAAGACAGAAGGAAAAAGCTTCACCAGAACACCTTCAGGAGTTCCCTATGCAGCAGTACAGGTTGGTGAGACAGATAAAATCATGCAGCATTTCAGGAATTCTCGTGTGCCTGCAAAGTTAGAATGGACGTGGGTGATAGCGAAAATCTTCCCCTTCTCTGTGGAAAGAACCAGTTCTGTTGCCATTTAAAGAACCACTTTACGGAGTACTGAGCTTCCAAAGTCCACGGAGATGCAAAGTCTGTCCCTTTCCGTGCTCTCTGTGTGTTGATCATGAAGCCAGGCTCATGGGGCTGGCGGCACATGCCTTGGCTGACCTACTGCTGTGCTGCAGTCTCTGTTTCAAGGGACACTGCGTGGGGCCAGTTATCTCATTAACTGCTCGTGTGATGTGTGCTGGGTACTGCTCAGGGAGCACCAATGAAGCCAGACCATGACTGCATGACTGGTTCTGCAGGTAGGGCCTTCCCTCCCTTTTTCTGATGACGCCACCAAGAAACTACACATTCACAGAGCCCAAAGGAATGTAGCAAGAGCCCTAGCGTGGTTGTTCCCAGAAAGGTGCCTCCTGCTATCTGACAGAGCTGGAAAAACAAGCAGCTCCACACTTGATCAGGGGAAGGAGCTGCTGCCGTGCAGCTAGAGAAGCCATGAAAAACTCTTTGCTAACTCATAGAGCTGCCTTGCACTCAAACACAGACATTTCCCAGAGGTGAGGAGAGGTCCAGGGGGCTGTGTTTCGCAATTTATGCTTTGCATAAATAATTCTGACGTAATATGCTCCGGTGGCAACACCAAACGTTAGGAGGAGAGTTCTGGCCACCTCAGGCCAGCAGCAGCCCTTGTCATGAGAGCCAGGGCACAGGCAGGCAGGCTTGGCACGCACGGCTCAGTGCTGCCGCTCCCCATTGCTGCTGCGTGACTCACTGCAGCTCGCAGCCTTCTTGATAAAGGTTTTACAGAGACAAAAAGAAGTACAGCAAACAAGAAGGAATAGAACAATAAGAACCCTTGAGAAAAGCCAATATAAAATTTTCCTGACTTTTATTAACTAAAAGGGGTGGTGTGATGCTGATTTTTCTGTATGAATTCCCTGTTTCAAGCACAATATGTCCTTCTTAACAAAGCATACAAGTCTCAGTTCTTGACAAATGCCTATGCTGGAAGCGAGTGCATCATCTATAAGGATACAGTGAAAAATGGAGCCCTGTGCTTGGAGGGTAGCCAGCGAAACAGCCGGGAAAAAGGCAGTCACAGTTCTGGGCACATTGACCAGGAGAAAAACTGGGGAGAAAGAGGCTGTTTTTGCCAACTGCACTCACAATTATTAGCCTGCAGCTGTAGCTGGGGAGGGGGAGAGCAGTGCGTGGGGTGAATGCAAGCTCACATCCACTGAGATAACAATAGTCGGTGCTAAGGAATGTGACACCAGCTCCGAGCCCGTGCATGCACTAGCGGTGTCCTACAGTGAATGCAGTGCTAGCGTCAGGTGTCCCTTCCAAGGTAGAGTGTTTCCAAGGACTGGCAGCCAGAACTGGGGTCCCAGTGGGCTCCAGACCAGCTCTGAGATTGCCGGCACATGCAGGGTGGGATTTCTCAGTGCCCTCTAGCTTAACTGCCCTGTGCCAAAGCTTCATCCAAGTCATTGTGGAAAGGTGACTTGAATAATGTAGCACAGGGAGTGGCTGTCTGTGACCATGTTTGAATGGATTAGTTTGGCTCCCTTCCAGGGTCACTTCAAGCCCAGATGCTGAGAAGGTCCCGGAGGAACACAGCTCCATCCTCAGTTCTGGGCAGGAGTGACAGTAAAACAAGAGCCCATGTGAGGTAGAATGGGAGCAGCTCAACAGAGAGTAGCAAAGACTCTGCAGCACTGGGGCACAGGGGGACCCGTACCAAACACAGCTGCAGTATAGCTTACACTTGTGCAACATTGATCATAGAATCATTAAGGTTGGAAAAGACAACTAAGACCATCTAGTCCAACCAACAACCCATCCCCACCACGCCCACTGACCATGTCCCTCAGTGCCACATCCACATGGTTCTTGGACACCTCCCGGGATGGTGACTCCACCACTTCCCTGGCCATGCAGCTCAAGCTACAGCTTCCCACAGCTCTTCTCCAGTCCTCCATAGAAAGGTAGAAAGGAAGAAGCTGGTATATCTGTTCCACAATTTAAAGAAAAGCAAAGCCTGGAGCTATTGTGCCTCATGAAAGAGGACAAGCCCAGAGTCACCCAACCACACAGCTTGGTGTCCTAACAGTGTCCCTCACAGCAGGGACACTGGGTTAGGCAAGGCATTAATCTCCAGGAGCCGTAAATTCATCAAGCACTGGCCTTTAAACATCAGCTCAAAGCCTTTTGCTTACATCCTTTTGTGAATGGGGCTTGTTGTTCAAGCACGCTTCTCTCAGTGCTGGAGTATTGATAACCTAATGAATAGCAAGGGGACTATTTATTACTCTTTTATTTCAAAACCAGCGAAACACTTTGGTTGGATGTTTTCTCAGCTGCAGTCCCAGGCGGGATGGGTTCCACCAGCACTGGGAGGTGCGAACACCAGCTCCCATATAAGCACCTATCTGCAGGCGAGGGGCACAGCTGCTTTTATCATCACTGCAACGCTCAAGTGGACTGAAAATTTAGGCTCTGCTGCCCTCTAGGGGCCTACTATAAAACCCCAAAGTATAAAGCCTTGATTACTGATCTGGAGCTTTCAGTCTGTCAAGAAGCCCTGTGCTTAACGTAGCTGACATCTACTTCTGGGCGCTACACCACTGTTGTAATTAGAATCAGAATTACAGAGTCTTTAAGGTTGGAAGAGACCACTAATATTCCCTAGTCCAACTGCCAACACACCCCCACCATGCCCCCTGACCATGTCCCTCAGTGCCACATCCACTCAGTTCTTGAACATCTCCAGGAATTATTCAAATCTGGCCCAAATGCTCCTTCTTCCACTGCACCATTACAGCCACAATACCTCAAGCCCTAAATAAAAGTGCACAAGCAAGGCAAAGTTATTGTAGAGAAGAATAACCTGGTATTGTATAATTGCTGCTCTTATTTCAGCATGAGTGAGGCAACTGAGAGCCTGAACACTTGTTTGCCTTCTCCCACTGCATCAGTTTGGCTAATAAAATATACTGTATCCTTTTCTACAAATCTTGCTTTAGTTTTGTCTTCACAGTAACAGAACTTCTAAGTCAAGAGCACAGATGCACGCCAAGGCACTGGAAATAAAGCTCAATGTGCTTTTTTACTGTGTTGCATCACACACTGAGCAAGTGGCAGAAGCATGAATCTTTTCACAGAGAAGAGGGAAGGTGAAAACTTGGAGTAAGGTAGTGTTAATTCTGATGTGCTCCTTAAAGCAGAACACCAACCTGCTAAGGAGGGGTAAGTGCAATTCCCAACTGGTTCTGCTTGGTGACAGCTCTGCTGTGAGAGAGTAAGCCAGAATTACAGAGGCAGCACAGACCTCCAGTGGATTTGCTCTCCTTGAGACAGAGCCAAAATGTGGCAAAGCCCTGGGGCAGCCTGCTTTCTTAACTGAGGAAGGAGATCTGGAGCATGGACAGATCTGTGAGTGGAGCAGCATGCCCCAGCTCAGCCGCCATCTTGTGTGGGGTCCCTGGCCTCAGAGCAGGGCCCGCTGTCCCACAGCTGAGGCCTACATGAGCAGGGAGCTGCCATCCGAACTGATAAAGGTCACTTCAGGTTCTGAAGAGGGAGAAGTCCATCCAGCCAACCTAAAAAGGCAGTGGGTTCCCAGTAGCTGCGGACAGGCTGGGTCCATTGCCTCTTCCATAGGAGAAGCTGTATCTGTAAGAACACAGTAGCAGAGCCCAACTACTGCCTCAGCCGCATCCAGGTGTCCCTCAAGAGGCTGTGATTCCCGTGCTGCCAGGATTGTTCACCAACAGAAGGGAGCCAACCCTCGTAGGTGCTCTACCAGGAGGAGTCTTGGAGCTGCCATTGAGGGCTCTGGATGCACCACAGGGCACATCATGGCCACAGTCCTCCCACAGAGCACTCACACCCCATAAAGGGCCAAGAATGCAAGGCAAAGTGCTAAGTTAAAGCACTCGCTCTTCCGCTGAAAATGCTCTTCAACCCACAGACAAGAGACTCGTGACAAAAGGCAACCATTGGCAGCATTCCTTCCACTAAATCAGAGCGAGAAGATGTCAAAGTGACAATTAAAATGGCAGTGTTTAAAAAAAAAAAAGAGGCAAATGAGTTGAACATAACTTCCTATTTTCATTTCAACGTTGTTACATGTCTGTTAATTAGAACAGATGTCTCCCTAATCTGTGCAAAACAAAAGAGGACCTGAGAAATCTGAAACACTTGCTCATCCGCAAATATTACTGCTAATTCCCATGTTCTGACAGCAAATCTGCACTAAATGGAAAGACCTGGCAGTTCAGGATCCTGTCCTGCAGACTATGGCTTACTCTGCAATACCCAAAGCTCAGGCGGAATCATTTTCTCCTCCTTAAACCTGCAAACACCAGATTTGTCCCAAGAAACGCAAGCTTCTCCTTCTCTTCCCCACACACGTTTCAGATACACTTTAGCCCACCAGGACCCCTGTTTAGTTTATTTTGCTCACAGAGAAAAGACTACATCAGTCACTAGCACTTGGTAAGCTCTTTAATGGCAAGCCTATGGTTTAACTACACTGTTGGATTTGACGCCTCAGTGGTGGGAGAGGAAGGAGGAAGGGAAGAATAGGCAGGGCTCCACTGGAGGCTTACACCTGTTAAAGCATTGAACAAAAGGGGAATATCCTTTGGCAACACGTTTCACAGCTTTGAAGTCCCAAAGAGACAGAGATCTTCCAGTCAGAAAAACAAATGGTGGTGAGCACACTAAGGACAGTCTTTGCATGGTGTGGTCTAACATTACTTTTGCTTGACATGTTGAGCTCTGACTGATCCCCACCTCGTTAAAGGAAAACTCAACAACAAAAAGATGTTAATGACTAAAATCCAGGGCTGTCATTTCCACTGCCACCCCAAAGATGAAAGCAGACATCCTTTATACACAGTGCTACCACAGATCTCTGTCTACAGGAGCAGCAGCATGTCAGTGCAGAAAGGAAATTTCAGAGTTCAATGTATTTTACATGAAACTAGACAGCTTTGTTGTAGTCAGTAGTAGCTCATTTCAAGACTGTTTCTTCAGACAAAGGAACACCCTTTGTTAATCTGAGCATTTGTGGTATGGATAGCAGTGTGTTACATGGCTTTGCAGAAGTTGGGGTTTGTGATAACACAGGTGCATCTTCAGGTATTTTCTTCCTTAAAAAAAAAACCCTTAGCTATGAGGGAAAAAAGCCGTGCCTAGAGCCTGTAAATGATAATTTGGCACACTGAAGGAGTGACCATGGCTAAGTGAGCATGTTTCATTCTGCAGCACGCATTGTGCTCCTGCCACAGACATCACATACCAACAATTCAACCAAGACTCAGAAGTCCAGAAAAAAGCTGAGGTGAGAGATTCTGGCCTCCAAACATTTCCTATCAGAGATATGGACTAAATAAAGGGATTCTCCTCATTTGAGCATCTGCTTTGGAAATGACCACTTCCATCCCAGTTTGTCCCAGGGTGTACAACTCCCCAGGTTGCTCACATGAAGGCTTCCAGCTGCAGCTGCCTGCACAGACAAGCTGCAGGGAGGTGGGGAAGTCCTACCAAAATTGTACAGATAAAACAAAGCATTTCCCCATGCTCAGCAATTTACAGAAAGGGGCATCCAGCCAAAGCTCCCAGAAGGACACTTGCTGATTTCCCTTTTCCCGAAGACAGCCTACAGACAACCAGCACTGAGCAAGAGGCATGCCAGCTGGCTTACCAGCGACCTGCAGCCAGAGGGACCTCACCTTCTGGATGCCCAGCCAGGACAGCTTTAAAGAGGCCTGATTTTCAGAAGGTAGTTTAGTTAGGTAGGTAGGTAGTTAGGCATCAGTCTCGCACCCTTGTGAAAGGGGTCTTCTTCACCCCCTTTGCCTGCTTCATCTTTTCTGGAAGTGGGAAATTCTGAGGATTGAGCAGTATTGATGTGGGGTAAGGATGGACACGAGGGAAGGATGGATCAAGTGTTAACCTTGCTTTCCACTACAGCTGAAGCTGACCACAAGCTGGGTCTCTGTGAAAGATCAAAAAACAAGCTCAGAAAGGCTGGAGACTTGTCCTGAATGGCATCTTTCCAGGGCAACATCTGTACTGTCATTGCAGTCGATACTCCTGTCACAGTCTCATGCCCCAGCTTCCAGAGGAGAAAAGGCCCGTCACTTGCTAAGCAACCTTGCAGGAATATCTGCTGCCCCCAGCCACCATCTCATGCAGTACACCTTACACATGACACTGCACCAAAACACAGCAGCCATACAGTCAGGTTGCCAATGCAGAACCAGCTTGGGCTGCTCCCCTCCCAAGGAGCATTTTTACGAGCAGGCACCTTTCAAAGGCACTAAACAAAGAGGAACCAGCCCAGGGCAGAGCTGAAGAAGCCTGCCATCAGGCCATTGTGCTCAGGGACGCATTACTCCCCACATCTCTGCAAGGAGATAGCTTGCCAGTGTTTTTTCTCAAAGCATCATGAGCAAATCCTGTTAAGAGTTTTTTACTTCACACTTCATAAAGCAGCTTCCTGCTTCCCGCCCGTCGCTCTGACCTACTCACACAACACCACAAATAATAACACTGGGGAAGAGGACAAGGCCTTTTAGTTTGCCTTTTCTCCACCCCTTCCTCCCTCATCAACTCAGTGTATTCACTGGGCAGGATGCTAGCAGAAACAAATGACTGTGCTCAAAGCCCTTGGACCACCCAGAGCAGTTTGAAAACCTCATGCACTGCAGAGGTTCAATAAGCAGATACTTAGCGGGTGGTTGGGGCGGTCTCCAAATCCCAGCATCTCCCCAAAAGGGTCCTTTTCCTGCACCCACTGAATTTCACAGTGGCCCAGCTGCTGAAATCCACCTGAAGCTCAAAGCAGAGAGCAGTGGCAGAGCCCTAAGCCCACATTTTGTTACCGAGTCCCCACACCTGCAAGCATTTGCACATGTGTTCACAGGTGCAGCCTCTCAGTCTGGCAGCCCAGCCAGGGACCATGCTGCCCTCAGTGAATTACTGAACGGCTACCAACCCCAGAATGTAGAGGACTGAAATCAAACACGAATAAAACACGTAAATAGTTTGTGATACGATGAAGCCCGTTCTGCATCTTCTGCATTGTTAGGTAAGTACGGAACAAGTAACACGATCATACAGAAATGTATTTGGTCAAAGGAAGCA
>PPHD01025353.1:0-11793 GCA_002909625.1 Bambusicola thoracicus
TCTTATTGGCCTTTGCTTTTATTCTGACCCATAATCTCTCCACGCTGTCATCACCATCATTAATTTTGATTACAACACAGAACCACAAAGGCAGAAGAACACTTCAAACACATCGACCTTTTATATTTTTCATTTCCCATCACCCTCCCAAAAAATCTGCCTGATGCTGAAGGCTGGGATGTCCAGGCTCCAAAACACTGTTTCTATTTCAGACTGCAGAGGTGGTTCTGATGACTTTACCTAACTTTAAGGAAGCACATTTTAGTCATGTACATCTGAGTTATCCAGGTGGGAACTCTGTTACACTGAGATGGAATGAACCCTATCCTAGAAGTGCCTTTTCTTTTTAGAAGAATTTTCTGAACTAAATATGAGGAAAAAATCCCTCATTTTAGAAAATGGTCCTGAAAATTAAGACTTACACATTTGTTAGACTTTCACTGTATAAAAATGTACAGTGGTTTTATTGACATGTACATTCCATTATGTTTACAGCTGCAAGATATGAGGCACACTCAGTATTGCACTTCATTAAAATTTCAGGCTCAAACATAACCCAGAAGTTTAAATGAAACTGCTGTTGTAACTTAATTCTTATACAGGACAAACATTGATACCTTTATATACAGCGTGATACTTGTTACATTTATGCCTTCCTAACACAATTTTTTTTAATAACAGTCTAGGAAATAAACCAGAATATTCTTTCCCATCCCCACTTGTGATGCGTTACAATTGTACAAGATTACAAAAAGTCAGTATACAATAATCAATATTTTTTCTTCTCCTGAAAGCCAGCATCATTCATAGTCCACAGACACACAGATCCTTTAATAGCAATTATTTATTTGTAAATGTTCAATGTTTTCCTAGCCGATGACTGTAATGGCCACATGCAAACACCTCACAAGTTTTGATGTCTCAGTTCAAAAAAATGTCAATTTCTCACAGCAAGAATTATGTACATGGTTTTGGCATCCTTCTTGCACTGCAAATTGTTCCTTTTACCTGGGTTATGGAATGGTCCCATCCTCATCCCAACTGGACTTTAATTTTTAGGACATTTGAGGGATGAGGACACCTGTTTTGCTCTGGTTTAAAACAAAAAAAATTCTAAAAAGTGTGAGCATTTCTGCAAACCCCACAACCCAGAGCAAATTCTTCACCGGTAGGTGGATGGACAACATGAAGCGGACATTCGGTTCCTTCAAGTTGTTTACCTTTGGGACCTACAATGAATATATGGGAGAGGGAAAAAGAGGGGAGGGTCAGTGCTTGCAGACTCAACGGAAACAAACATATGATCTTCAAAAACATATTAAATGAAAGTAATAAAGAATTATATAGTATCAACATAGTATCAACAAGGCTGGAAAAGACTTCCAAGATCATCCAGTCCAGCCATCCACCTACCACCAATACTGTGCACTATATGTTACTTATATCTAGATGAATATATCTTACCCTTTATTATTGATTCCTTACAATTCAGAAGGAGCAGCAGATAGAAAGGTGCTTTTGCATGAATTCAAGCAAGAAGTCTAAAGGCTTAATAGGCAAAGAGAAATACAGCCATTCAATTCAATGAAGAACTGTTAGCTCTCTACGAGTTATGTCACACATTACATACATATCTAAAGGGAAAAGACCAAATTGCCATGTAATTGAAAGAAACAGAAAAGCGAAGAAGTTTACAGGAAGAAGTAACTGAGATAAATTTCATCAAATCAATAATTGCACAGTCTAGAAGTGAAATCAGTGAATACGAGAAAGAGTTGTACTCTGCAATCAAAAGTAACGTTAAAGTGACATCTCATTTCCTTTTTGTTTACTTCTTTTATGTAGGTATCGTAATGAAAAATGCCACTTGTTTTTAACAGCAGGAAATGCAGCACAGTCTAACGAGATCAGCATCACATTAACAGCATATGAAATTAGAAACTAAGGTACTGGCAGAAGTTAGCACATGGCAGGCACCTAAGTCCAGACGCATTTTAATAGTGGTGTGTTACATTCTTCGATATAACTATAACATATTGTGTAACGTCTGGAGTCTGGATTGGTGTGGGTGAATTGAAATGTCCTTCTGTAACGAGTAAAAACATATGTAATGTTTAAAGGGTCAGTGTGATGACACTGCCTGCACTACTGCCAGGGAACAAAACAAAAAGAAGAACAAAAAATCCACACCACAAAAAAAAAAAAAAAGATCAAAAGCATGAAGGCATCATCCATAGAGAAAACACATTCCAGCATTACTGCACTTATACAATTTAAAATTTGTATGACCAACCCTGTGATATTCCTACAAATTATCAGCAAGAAGAGAGAAAAACATCCATTAGAACGAATTACTTATTTCAGAATATAGTTAGGTAAATTTGCTTTGTAAAAATACTACCTGCAGGACAGTGTGGGAGTTCTTCTTTAGGGATGCTTGTCATTCTTTGGAAATCATCATGGCAAGCATTGCAAAAATGTGTTGTCCCAAAACAGAAAAAAACAGCAACCGAACAGCAGTAGCGGCATTTGTACTCTAGGAAATCTGTACCGTGTTTGGGACACATCTAAATAGAAAGAAGATAAACACTGTTAAATGAAATAGCAATGCTGTAATGATCCAACCAATTTATTTCTACATTTGGTAGTATATATGTCATACAATACATATAGTTGTGAATGACAGTCAGTAATCATATGGCTCACGTACTCTTTGGAATTAGATAATAGGACCAATATGAACTCTTTGCTTACCTGAGCCCTTGAAACATCAGAGCATGCACCACAGATAAGCTCTCTTGGATCATAGTCATCTCCTTGTCCAGCCTCAGCATCACACCGAGCTTCACCACCAAAATACGCCTAAATTTGATACAGGAACAATAGGACATTAAACAACAGACAACTGTTATTTTAACTAAACCAACTTTATTGGGAAAATGATGAATAAAGGTCATTACCATTGTGTACACTATCTTGAATAATTGTAATTCGATACTTATTTTTGAGGCACTCAGACAACAACTCTCAATCTCAGGATGTAAGATCAAAAACCACGTAACACACTCTGCTCTATGCAAGTGACTGCAAAGGATGGCTTTTGAAAAAGCATTTGGGTGTTATGTAGACAGAACAGAGGCTGGAGGCAGCAGAAGTACCTACTACCAGGACAGCTTTCTATCAGCTGAAGGGAATATCAGTTTTTGTGCTCACGTGGGATCCCTTATAATGTTATTATAATGTTGCTATTTTCTATAAATCCATTATGATTTCTCATGTTATTCTAGCAAGACACATCTAGCAAGACTAAAATGCACTGGGTAAGACTGTCAACTCTGAATTCCTTCATATATTGAAGTATTCTCACACGGAGTGGTGAAATGAGGTGAAGAATAGCATCCTTATCCTCTTCATTACCATCTTATTTGCTAATGAATAAGAAAAAAACATCTATTTAGAATTCTAGCTTTCCCTGCTTTTTGCTGTGATGGTTAGGGCTGTATGACTAAAAGGTTAGGTAAAGTGGTCTCAAGGCAAGTATGAGGAAGCAAAAATATAAGCATTCCACCTTCCCCCAAATGCTGCAAATAAAAAGAAAAGAGACATTCCCAAGGGATGAAAGTTAGGGAATGAGGTAGAAATTCAGGGTGAACAGGAGCTGAAGGAAGGAAAAGAGAAGTTAGACAGCTGAACGTTACCATTAAGACACATGCATACAGCATGAAAGGGAATAACAAGATACAAGAGGAGAAAAAAGAGGGAAATAACTGAAATACACTGAAATGGTGAGCACTGAATGTTGGAAACAAAGTATAACAAAAAACATGAACTGCAATCAAAGCTGGAGAAAGCACGATGAAGAAGAGAAATTGTTTTTGTAAGAAAGCCCAAGAAGGTGTCAAGCAAGTTGCTGAAGGATGAGGAATGAGAACTGATAACTGTAGGAGGCAGGAACATGAGTGAAATGAGTAACTGCACAGTAATGAGATAGAAGGACTCATTACTGCTCCTCCCTAGCACATGGAAGGGAAGTCAGTCCTTTCTCCTCTATTTCCAAATGGTACATTTCTAATTAACATAAAAAATACTGGTGTTTCCCTCGAAAATTTTATCATGAAATTGCCTCACTCTGTTCATTCCTAAGGGAAAATAGAAAAAGATGGAAGCAAGGTGGGCACTAAAATCAGCATTGGATGAAAGAAGCAATGGGAAAGCTCCACAATTTCTCAAACCATAGTCCATTTGTCCATAGACCATTTGTCTCTTTTCTGCTGATGGAATAATCAGGAGCTGTTTGTATATGATTTTTTCTCTTGATAAATTTTGTCTACTTGATGAAAATTATACACATATGACACAGAGCCCAGCAGGCTAGACTATATGCACTCTGCTTCTAGTCCTTTTCCATCCTTCTAGCACGTCTGGCCATCAGCTCCATGTCTGCATTCCAAAGGAACTCAAGATGCTAATACCTGAACTAAGGTATAATGACTTAAGGATGGCAGTGTTTCCTTAACTCCACCCTGAACAGGCACTTACAGAATCAGAATCACCAAGGCTGGAAAAGACCGTCAAGATCATTCAGTCCAACTGCCCACCCATCGCCAATATTTCCCCACTAAACCATGTCCGTCAACACAGTGTCTCAAACAACACCTCCAGGGTTGGTGACGCCACCACCACCCTGGGCAGCCCATTCCAGTGCCTGATCACTCTTTCAGAAAATAAGCATTTCCTGACATCCAGCCTGAATCTCCCCTGGCACAACTTGATGCCATTCACTCCAGTTCTATCACTGTTACACCAGAGAAGAGGCCAACCCCCACCTCACCACAACCTCCCTTCAGGAAATTGTAGAGAGCCATAAGGTCTCCCCTGAGCCTCCTCTTCTCCAGGCTGAACAATCCCAGTTCCCTCCGCTGCTTCTCATAAGGCCTGTGCTCCAAACCCCTCGCCAGCTTTGCTGCCCTCCTCTGGTCGTGCTCCAGGGCCTCAGTGCCTTTCTTGCAGTGAGAGACCCAAAACTGAACACAGTACTCGAGGTGCAGCCTCACCAGGGCTGAGTACAGAGGGATGAACGCCTCCCTGCCCCTGCTGGCAACACCATTTCTGATATAAGCCATGATACCATTGGCCTTCCGGGTCACATGGGCACACTTCTAGCTCATGTTCAGCTGAGTGCTGATCAATACTCCCAGGTCTTCTTCCTCTACACAGTCTTCCAACCACTCTGCCCCAAGCCTGTAGTGTTATCTGGGGTTGCTGTGGCCAAAGTGCAGGACCCAGCACTTGGACTTGTTGAACTTCATCCCACTGGTTTCAGCCCAGCTATCCAGATCCCTCCGTAGGGCCTCGCTATGCCCAGGCAGATCAACCCTTCCAGCCAACTTGGTGTCATCTGCAAACTTACTGAGGGTGCACTCAATGCCCTCATCCAGGTCATCAATAAAGATACTGAAGAGGACAGGCCCCAGCACCGATCATTGAGGAGCACCACTCGTGACCGGTCACCAGCTGGATTTAACTTCATTCACCACCACTCTCTGGGCCCAGCCCTCCAGCCAGCTCCTTACCCAGCAGAGAGTGCATCTGTCCAAGCCGTGGGCTGCAGCTTCTCCAGGAGAATACTGTGGGAGACAGTGTCAAAGGCTTTGCTTAAGTCTAGGTAGACTACATCAACAGCCTTTCCCTCATCCACCAGGTGGATGACTTGATCGTAGAAGGAGATCAGGTTGGTCAAGCAGGACCAACCTTTCACGAACCCATGCAGACTAAGCCTGATCCCCCAGCTGTCCTGCACATGCTATGTGATCTCCCTCAAGATGGCACCGAGGTCAGGCTTATTAGGCCTGTAGATCCCAGGATCCTCCTAATGACCTTTCTTTGTAGATGGGAGGCATTGGAAAGCCTCCAGTCCTCTGAGACCTCTCTGGTTGACCAGGCATGCTGATAGATGATGGAAAGAGCTTGGCTATCACCTCCGCCAGCTCCCTCAGCACTCTTGAATGGATTCCATCCAGACTTGTGCCAGGCAAGGTAGGTCTCTGTTTCCATCTAAATTGTGGGGGGTTTATTTTGCTCCCCATTTGAGAATTCCAGGTCAGGGTGTAGAGTA
This sequence comes from Bambusicola thoracicus, assembly GCA_002909625.1. Taxonomy (NCBI): domain Eukaryota; kingdom Metazoa; phylum Chordata; class Aves; order Galliformes; family Phasianidae; genus Bambusicola; species Bambusicola thoracicus. The sequence goes on from PPHD01025353.1 coordinate 6,116, forward strand.
CCCTGAGGATAACTGGTCTTACTTTTGCAGACAAATGTAAAGAAGGCATTGAGAACCTTAGCCTTTTCCTTATCCTCAGTGGTCACCTTCCACGATGCATCCAGTAAAGGAGGAGATTAGCCCTACTCTTACTGTTAATATATTTGTAAAAAAGTTTTTTGTTCTCTTTCACCCCAAAAGCCAAATTGAGTTCAAGTTGGGCTTTAGCCTTTCTAATTTTCTCCATGCACATCCCAACAACTTCTTTGCACTCTCCCTGAGTTGTCCATCTGTTCTTACATAGGAGGTATGTTCTCTTTTTCTCCGGGAGTCTCAGGAAAAGCTCCTTGTTCATCCACACCAGTCTTCTTCCCCACTAACTCATCTTGCAGCACAAGGAGATAGCCTGTTCCTTTGCCTTTAAGACTTCCTTCCTGAGGAGCAACCAGCCTTCCTGGACCCCTTTACCCTTCAGGACTGAATCCCAAGGGGCCCTCCCTACCAGTGTCCTGAACAGTACAAAGTCCACCCTCCGGAAGTCCAAGGTAGCAGTTATGCTGCCTCCTCTCCACTTTACCAAGAATCGAGAACTCTACCATTTTGCAGCCACCAAAACAGTTCCCAGCCTCCACATCTTCCATCAGTCCTCTGTTAACAGCAGGTTTAGCAGGGTACCTCCCCCGGTAGGCTCTCTTACAAGCTGCATCTTCCACACACTTTAGAAACCTCCTACGCTGTTTCTTCCGTGCTGCACTGTATTTCCAACATATATCAGGGAAGGTTAAGTTCTCCATGAGAACAAAGGCTGGTGATGACACAACTTCTGCCAGCTGCTCGTAGAATGGATTGTCCATCTCTTCATCCTGGTTAAGCAGTCTATAAGAGATTCCCACCAGGAAGTCAGCCTTGTTACCGTCCCCCTCATCTTTACCCATAGGAATATCCTTGACTGCCAAGGTTTGCTGCTTCAGAGCTCTCCCATACAGAACTGCAGTGACTGATCACAAGGTACAGGGGGGTTTCAGTTAGTTCCTTCAACCAGGAAATCTCAAGACAACAGAGCAGCCCGGCAGCTCTCAGGAGAACAGCTGACGTGGTGCGGGCGTTGCTAGGGCAATGACTCTGCATCCATGCCCCCTTGCCTAGAAAAAGCCTCAGGGACGGAGAGGAGGAGTCAGGGTGTGTGAATCACATCGGCCATTCAAACACGTTGAAACCCTAAGGCACATATTCACGGGACTACACGGTGAGGAGGGTTGTTATCTCTGTGACCTGAAGGAAGAGGTGGAGAAGCTGAGGAGCATAAAGGAACGTGAGAGGGAGACTGATTGGTGGAGCCAAGCCCTATCGGCCCCAAGATCTTGGCAGCCAGCTGAGGCTCCACACAGAGTAAGTCACCCCCTGCTGCCTTGCAAACAGGTGACAGAGGGGAACCAGCAGGCAGACGATGTTCCTGCTGCAGTGAGCTCCACGTCCTTTCGTCCCCCTAGCAACAACGGTGAAGAATCGGGGGGTGTGGGGCAGTGGCAAAAGGCCCCTGCTTGGCGATGCAGATGCACCTTCCCAGAGATTCCCCTGCCTCCACAGCTGCCCTTGAGGAACAGATACAGTGCTCTGCAGGGAAGCTGTGAGATTGCCAAGTTCACTACTGACGTTCCTTCTCCCTTTCAGTTTAAAAATACCCTGATGGTTTTTCACGCAGAACGTGGTGGCACACTGGAACAGGTTGCCCAAGGAGGTTGTGGATGCCCCATCCCCGGAGGCATTCAAAGCCAGGCTGGATGTGGCTCTTGCTGGATGGACAATGGTGGTGATGATGGTTCTCCCCAGTTGGTGATGTTACCAAAGTCTAGCCAGACCTCACTTAGCATCAAAACCTTGGCAAAGAAAAATGACATGTCATTGTCATTGGTGACTCTCTGCTGAAGGGAGCAGAAGGGCCAATATGTAGAGCAGACCCTCTACACAGGGAGATCTGCTGCCTCCCAGGAGCCAGAGTCAAAGACGTGAGGAAGAAACTTCCTTCCCTAGTTCGGTCCTCAGATTACTATCCCCTGTTGTTGTTTCAGGTTGGCAGTGATGATATAGGAAGAAATTCCCTCAAGACTTTGAAAAAGGATATCAATTAAAAAAAAATAAAAGCAATTTCTTTTCCTGCTTTCCTCCTCCATACACAATATATTAAATATATGTTCCATTCTTTAAGTGACTTTTGATAGAATAACATGCATTCAATTGAGAAAGCGGTAATTGTCATACCTTTTTGCACTTGTAGCAAACATAATAAGCGTATCTGTTCATGGCATAGCCAGCTGGGTCATTGTAAAATCTAACACCTGGTGTCGTGATGGCCTCACTCTTGTGCAGTCCTTCGTACTCCAATCTCATTAGTGCCTTTCTCCTTACATCTTCATAAAGTTCTTTGATTGGATCAAGCAAGTCCTTTAATACTGTATGATTGATTTTGTTCTGAAATTAAAAAAAAAAGATAACAATTTCTTACATAAATCGTTACTGCTGTTGCAATAAAGATATTATGGTCAAACACAAATAGCATAATGGATGTCACAAGCACTCAGTGACTGCTTTAAAAAAAAGTGTGTTTCATTTGCTACTGCAATGTTTTATATGGCCTTGTGTTCTATGAAATCAGCAGCCCTTACAACAGACTGTAACAAACACAAAGGCATGGTAAAGGGTATGTGACATATTTACCCTGTCATGGAAATATCGTGATTTTATGTTTTCTCTAATTTTGCTCCTCTTTATTACTCAGCAAATAGGAATAATGCTTTTTAGTCCTCTGTACTAAGTATTAATCATAAGTTATTGCCATAAATTACCAAACACAATATGAAGAAAGAAACATAACATGCAGAAATGGCTGACAGTGCACAAATTTAACATTCCTGGGGCTTTAAGATGCTTTCCAGCAGCTACTATATGGATACTTTTGCTTATAGCAATTACGATTTTGCAGAGTAGCAGACAGCTTAATAATTTGTACTGAAGTAAGTGATATATATAATCTTCAGCTCTGTCCTGTCACTGAAAAGCAAAGAAGCTTTGGAATGGGCAAGTAAAACGGAGAATCCAGATTCCCTGCTTGAGACAATGTGACTTAAGATTACTTCTTCCCTTTATCCCCATAGCACCTAAACTGCAAATTTACAAGCAGATGGCGCTAAGAATAAGACAAAGCTTAGGTAATGTCTGCATTATGTTTACTTTCTAAGAAGAACCTTAATTCACAGAACAGTAGGGAAAGTAAAAAGATTTGTCAATGACACCCTTTCTGTAGTGACATGAGAACTTAAGGAAACAAATGAAGTATACTTATTTTATATTGTAAACAAGCAATGTATCATTAAAAATGTAAAGAAAAAAAAGAGAGAGAGTTTTAGGAAACTTGCTGGATCCCTGCAGAAAACACATAGCTCATTTACCTTGCAGATAGGACAGGACATAAACCCAAAGGTTATCCTTGGCCCAAGCCATCTGTTTTCGAGTACTCGTTGACAGCATTGCAAATGGAAAACATGGCTGCAGTCCAACTTTAGAAAAAGAACAACATACAAATGAACACTGACATTATGTTAGCCACTAAAATATAAGTGTTCTTTGCTTTCAAGCCTCAACATATATGAAATAAAATTAATTTGATTTAAATCCTAGAAGACTTCAGTTTTCTTGTTAAAGAATGAATGCTAAGCAGTTGTTAAAATCATAACACTTTCACTCCAAGACAGCCAGTGGGCATATGAAATATATATGATGTATATTTGTTAATATCTCAGTTTTCTTATTTATAAAATACCACATATTTTAAATAAACACAGAAACGAAGTTGATACAACCTTCTTGTTTCAAATAGCAGCAATGCTACAAAACAGTGAAAGCATTTCAAGTCATTTACATCCTGTACCATTACCATGTTTATTCTGAAACTCTTGAGAATGTCATTTGAGGGACTTTATATTTTAACTTCTTTCCACATTTAGTATTACAACCATAACATTCATCTTTTAAAAGGGGGAAAAAAAGATAAACCTGGATCGCTGGTGCTGCTGAAAGTGCTTCAGTAAAACAGATCATACACATGTCATCAGCATCTTGTTTAAGAGTTGTAGCATTCTTATCACAACCATGCAAGCATGGTAAACAGTGCTCTTCGTTCTTAACACCGCCACATGGATGGCCACAGGGATGTGTCTTGCTGCAGGCAATTTTAGCATACTCCTGTGAAAAGTAAACAGTTGGTCTTTTTTCCCCCGCCGAAGAACAATTGATATAGTGCTACTTTTTGAAAGATTACTTGTTCATGCGATTAACTGAGATGAAAGAATGACAATTCATCTTGTCCACTGCTAGACCAAGTACTTGGGAAACTGCACATTTTGTGTAAATGAAGTAGAACCAATACCTTCACATTCCTATAAAGTGTTATTCCTAAACAGCAGTGACGTAAACCATCATTTTTACATCTTAACATTTCATTTTGATATACATAAATATTTTTTAGTACTCTGTATTTTTACGTTCCTCTCATGTAAATACTGCTTGCCCCGTATTAACAGCCTTTAAAACATCTGCAGATTTTGGTCCTTCAGGAAAGGAAGGGATGGAGAAGGTTTACTCAGAACAAGATCCTACAGTGTCTTTCTTCTATCTTATGTATCTCACAATGACTGATATTTATTAATACAGACCTGGCAATCTGTATCAGAACAAACACTTCCCACTGCTGATAATTCTGTTCCACTCCTACAACCACAGAAGCGACATGCTTCGGAACTGCTGGTGGTTGGTTTGCCTACATTCACAAAAGGAAACAAAAACGACTACTGTTATGATGAAATATACGTGACCAATATTCAGACACAATCACAAACCAACCAGAAAAACAATAACTCTTATACATTGAAAATGTTTTATTTATACTTGCAAGCAGAAATCAAGACCATCGCCCTAATTCTTTTCGGACAAATGCTTGGGTAAAAGGTAACAAATAATCAGGAAAGAGTACATCTAATAAAAGTTGTGTTTTACCTGTCTGTTCTCTGAACTCCACCATAGCTTTCATAGTTTTAGAATCTGCTAATGCCATCAGCCAGAAAAGCTTGGTCCTACCACAACCTTCGTGAAGATCAACTTTGATAGCTTCTTCTTCTTCTTTGAATACCTGTTAAATTCATCAAACAGATAATAAATAGCATTTCTATGTTATTCTTGTCATTCTCTCTTTGGATTTTGATCAGATGTTTTAATGATTCTGTCAGGTTTGTCTACTGCAAGCTATTTTTAATTTATACATTTCTTAAGCTGTACATAGTGGGAAGACATTTTGTGGTTTAAAAATATTGAAAATTAACACTCCAGATAACATGACTGGGAAGCAATAGAGCAGCAATGCTAAGAAGAGAGCTGCACATTTTTCTAATTCAAAACCTAGGGAGACTGCAGCTCATCACTAATATTCATCTCCAGTAGACCACAGTACTAAAAGCAGAAGGCAACATTAAAAATATCTTCACATAACCACGTCAGTAATTTATGAAAGTAGCACTGATAATTATGGTCACTATGTATAATATTACGGACTACACAATGAGTTATATATCAACACATCACTTTCACATAAATATGCAGTGAACGTTTAGCTAAAAAAATCAAGAAAATTCTTCTTTTTTTTTTTTTTT
>PPHD01025354.1:0-11793 GCA_002909625.1 Bambusicola thoracicus
TTATTTCCATTTTCCTTTAATGTGATTCTGTGTGGCTACAAAGCATGTCCTGTTGGCCTGCCCGTTCCTAGTATGCTTGCAGGATCCTCAATACTGCAATTTCATTCACCTTTCAGTCTCTAATGCAGCTATCCTCAAGCCCGTTTAAATGTGTTCTCATTATCCCCTTTTGCAAAGGGCTGCTGAATTAACTTTTATCATTGCATTGCTGCTGTATCGGATCTTCTGTTCCTAGATAGCTCCTTGGCCATTCTTCTTCTCTCCTGCAGTCCTCCTCCTTGTCCATTTCCCTTTCTTTCCTCCCCATCACCTCCAAAACAGAAATAATTGTTGTAGATATTTGTCCTTATACTATGGGGAGCAAAATCCATGTGACTTGCCTACAGGAATTTGGAAAATCTCAATGCTATTTCTGTCAGCAGATTGGAGTATTTGTTTCCTTGAAGATGAAGAACTGTCGTTTTCACTATAGGAAGGAGTGCTTTCTTGCTAGAGTGGCAATCTGCCAATGCAGTTCCACCATTGTGTGTTTGTAGCTTAATTTCAGGAATCTGCAAAGGTTTCTTTTCTTCCACTTCAACTTCTGCCTGCCTTTGTTGTCAGACTTTCTCCGGGAGTTCGGTCTCACTTAATTCACAGAGAATGTGGCTGCTTCTTCCATTCTTTGATGCCTGGAGTCTAGATCTGTAGATTTTTAGCGAGCTTCAGCTTAAGACAGAGATGACCTACCTAGAATATAGGCCTCCAGACTGTAGATGCGAACCAGAGTGCTGAGGCACTGCCATGAACATTAAAGATCTTTGCATGTATCTGTGGTAACTATTTCTTTTGCCTTTTTATGTAACCTAATGTTCCTTTGCCAAGCAGTAAAATGTAATAGGGACTATTTTTGTGTTCTTGGGGTATTTTTGTGGCTCTGAACTGCTCTGAATAGATGCCGCCTCCTGCGATGATCTCACTGCTTCTGGTGCTTGCCAGAAGACCATGAAAATCAAAAAAGCAAGGTAAAATCCAGATAACAAAATCAGGATAACAAATGGCCACCTTACCTTTATTTAGATCAGATGAAGAACAGAAGCCAGTGTTTAAAACAGAAAAGGAGCAGAAAGAAAGAGATGACTTCAGAAGAATGGAATAGTGTAGGGCTATGGACTAGAGAATTCCTGGTCTCTGTGTCAGGCTACGTGAGACCATTTTGCAGAACAGCTGTGGAAGTGAAAATCAGGTTTGATTTAGGATTTCCTTTTGGAAATGGTGAAAGCTCCTTTCACTCAAGGGCTTTAAACCTACATCCATGCACTCTTCATGGGAGATGGTGCTAACTCTCTGGCTCTGGGGTGGATTGTCTTGAAGTCCCCTGAGCCAGGATCCCAGGCTGCTCCTGCTGTGAACAAGACGTAGTGGGACTGCATATGAACAGCTCCTTGTGCCCTTAGTCTGGGGACTTTAGTACTGAAAAAATACAGCCCTTGTTTCATGGCAGTTGTGTGAATGGCTGTTCAATGGTCAGAATCAGATTTTCAACAGAATAAATTATTTTCCAAAGAAATGTCAGCTAATTTCATTTGTCTTCTTCCTCCAAACTTGTCTTTTTAGGTAGCATTTCTTTATGAAGTCTCAATGTCTTACTCTCTGACTTATGACATCTAAAGCAATGCTGTTCCTCCTGTAAGACATAAAAAGTAAAACAACTTTTGAGCAGTTAAGAGAGTATCAAGCAGTAGTGATATTTCTTCAACTTCATTGTTTTGGCATTTAATTCCTTAGGATTGGGGCTTTAAAATAGTTAATTGCAACATTTAAATCAAACTTGGTCAAAATAGCAGTGATGGTGTATGTTACTGTCAGTATGCACTGCGTTGTGCTGTTGGCTGCAAATGAATTCAGAGGCTCATGCTGCGCTACCCGCTGGCCTTCTCTGCTTGCCTGGCTGCCCTTACCCAGGCTGCCATTGTTGGAAGAGGAAGGCTGCTATGTGAACTCTTAAAAGCTCTGTCGGTGCTGTGCCAAGAGTTACTGCAGAAGAATAAGTGCAGAACCACATTAGTGATGCTCTCAGCCATGAACCAAAGATATACACTTCCTTTGTAAGAGTTAATTTAAGCTTCAGGGCTCTTCTTTCTGAGGTTCTCATTACTGGGGACTGTCACATGGCAAACTGCTGGGGTAACTTGGTGTTGTGGGCCGAGGGAAAGCTGGGAGCCACGGGTGCATCGGTAAAAGCCATAGGTTAAATCTGAGGTGTACTGCAAAGCACAGAGCGGTTACATCCTAAAGGCCTTGTGCAAGGATGAGATTCCTTAATGTTTCACATAAAGATATTTGTAAATGCATATGTATGACACAAATCCCTATCTACCAAATAATAAGGAAATCTGAAAGGCACAGCATTCAACAGGAGTACAGTGTGCATTTCCAGGTACCCTCTAACCCTGTGCAGCACCTCTGGCTTCTGCTCTTGACCTCAGTGGCACCAAGGGAGGACAGGAAGATCACAGAATCATAGAAGATCCCTTGTTTTGAGACTACATTTTGAGTAGCACAGAATTGAAGGCAAAGGATTCTGTCACTGGAAACGAGTCTTGTACTTCACTGAGCCAGTGCAGGGCTGATAGAACTGAGACAAAATGATCTGTGGACAATATGGAAGAAATGGAATGGCAGATTAAAGTCCAGGTCTGAAAATGGGTGTCCCAGGAAGGAAATTCATGGAGAGTAATATTTGAAATGTGCATAACAACTTGCATTGGAAAGGAAGAGAATGAGGTTTAGATTAGGACAGTATGTTTTTCAAACTGCAGTATGTGAAATGTTTGCAGGCTATGTCTGTCGTTTGTGGATTTTCACAGAAAGATTTCATGGTAGTATTAATTGGAAAAATGGTTATAATTACTAATAGGATTAAAAAGAAATGGAGAATACTGATAATATATGCAAGCTTGTGCTTTTAATAGTTTGTGTGGGTGAACTGAGGGGGGAAGTAAGATGGAACAAGTCTGTTCTTAAAAAAGAAATCCTTACAGAAAGATCCATATCTTGGTGTGTATGGGATCATCAATTTTCTTGTAATTTTATCCACGTGGTTTTAGGGACCCCCTCCTGCCCAGCCCCCCTCCCAGAAGAAGAGCAGCACGGTAGCTTTGGCAGCTTGGTGAAAGCAAACTGAAAAGTAGGGAAAAGACTGACCAGGGAGATGTGATGGGAGATTGTGGATATTGTTAATATTTCATCTCTGGGGGTGGAGCAGAGCTTGTGAGTGGCAGTGCAGTCAGGTTTTGCCAAGCTTCTCCCTCCATGGAGCAGTGTGCAATGTGATGTGTTTCTGGCTGGGAGCAGTGATTATCCAACTGAAGTACATCAGCCCAGTGCTGCTGGAGCCACCTGCCCAGTGTCCGTGTGACTAACACAGCTGATCCCTGCCTTGCTTTCCTGAGTAGTGAAATTCCCACACCCAAATTTAAATCTCCATCTGTCCACAGTTCAGGCTAGAACACAGGGAATGTACTTCATTCACAGATTTATTCATCCTGTGGTTTCATATAACCAATGTCTGCTAAGGTTTGAAGTAGTCATCTTATTTTATGAAATCCTTTAATAAGGAACTAGCCTCAAACCCCCCTGCCGTTACCACTATCTGGCACACAGCAAATTATTCCTCTCAGACACTTAATTCCTATGGCAAGTGGGCACCAGTGCTTGACAGTAAAATTGAGCATGGCTTGAGATTTCCTTCTGCAAATTGTTTTGCAAACTGTCCTGTCTGGGAAAGCTGGGAAATCTTTCCCTTTTCCTTTTTTTTTCCCCCGAAATCTTTTATTTTGATTGCTACTTAGCATTGTGAGCCATATGATGCATTTGATAGTAGTCATCAAAATTTACAGCTATCACTATAATTCGCTCACTGCTGTCAGCCATCTGCATCACTCCTCGTGCACTATAGAAACCAAAGAGAAAACAAGTACATAATTAATTTTAGAGCGTGCATCACTCCTGTTAATGGAGTTTTCTGTGCTAAATATCATCAATGTGCAATGTTGTGCAAATAATTTGGAATAAACAGGAAGAAACTGGCACATAGATTCTGTGATGGTTCACAGCCCTCACGGCGCTGTTACAGGTGGGAGAGGCAGAGCTGCAAAGTGCTTGAGCCGTACAGCAGTGCGGGCACTCTGACTGGGACTCTGACCGCAGGATTCTCATTTCATCTGGACTTGACATCATGTGAACAAAGAGGTCACAGCCTACAGATGTCTCTCTCTGGAGCGTACCAAGGCAGGCACACCTGCTGTATGCAGCTGGAGATGTGCAAGGGGAGCAGAGGGCAGAGCACTGCAGGAGTGAAAAAATCTTTCTTGATTAAGGAGAAAGCTAGAGAGGTGGAAAATAGCATTTATTTAATCCTGTGGTACTTCTGGCTTGGCTGTAGGACACGCAAGATGCAAAGCCAGATGGAGAAAAGCAATCACAGATAACGGGGCAGCCTATCTCCTGCAGCCAAATCCTCTGGATGTGGCGTTTCATTCTGTGGCCTTGGGCAAGTCATTTACTGCTCTGCACTTCTCTTCACCCATCTGTAAATAAAAGCTGCCACACGTCTCACCTGGAATGGGATTTCCTGTATTTCACCTTCGGATCCTGTGATCTGTGATTCTATGGTTCTATGATAAAAACAGTGGTTTAAATGTGTTGATCACTGTGCCTTAACCTTGACATTTCTGATGTGCAACAGATCAGTTCGTAAGAGAAATGTTCACTGAAGCTGTAATTTTTCCCAATTTTTCTTCATCAGGAATCCATGTAAAAGCTCACTATAAACCTGTCTTCATTTTCTGAATGTCTCTGATTAGTGCAGCTTTCAGTTGCTTCTTGTGAATGAGGGGATTGTATTCAGGTGATTGCAAAAAGGGCTGCTGAGCTTAGCTTTATAAATATTCTGAGTCTAACTTTGTTCAAGTGATTCCTGTAACATGAGTGAGAGCCTCGCACAGCTCTTCGAATGCAAAGACCACACACTGTGTAATCTTTGGAGCCAGTCCTAATCTTGGCTCTGCTTTTCTTAGCAAAAAAATGGAACTCTATGATTATAAAATACTAATAGCTAATATTAGCTAATACTTTATCTCTGCAATTGGAATCTTCTCACGTGAGATTGTTTTAACCACGCTCTAAATCCTACCTGCATTATCTATCACACTTTGCCTCAGAGAACTGGAAAACTGGCTTTACAGTGGCTCAGCAGATCAATTGTGTTCTTTCTTAGTGAGGTATGGCAGGAAGACAGTGGTAGATGGAAAAGCACCTTTTTGGTGGTCTCTTACAATTCAAAGGATAAGTATCCAAACCCTCCTCTTTGCATATTTGTTTTCATCCATAGTGGCAAGGCACTCTAGAAAGGGAAGCAGTTCCGCTTAGTGAGCAAAGCAGTAACTGAAGGTCAGCCAGATCACCAGGGCTGCCTATGGCCCGGCTGCCCTTGGCCAGTGGTGCTGGCCAGGTGTTGTGGCTCCCAGTCTGGTGCCCAGCCGTGGTGCTGCGTCTGCCCACACAGCTTCTGCAGTGAGCACACAGCAACAGCAGCCCTGCTGCATCCCAATCCCAGCATGCAGAATGCTTCTTGTGCTGGTTGGACGTGCCTCTCTCTCCCATGTGTTCTTCCTTTATTAATGCAGTGCTGCCAAATGGGCTGGGCTGTTGCCCAGGAGCTTTTAAACACCCCCATAGTGAATGGGTGGAAACCTTGTCTGCTGTGTTTGTACTTCTTTGAGGGAGTTCTGTGGCTCGTTCCTAGTTCCGCTCATGGCAGAAGCATTCTGAAAGGAGGTGCATACAGGTGGCTGCTGTCAGAGCCTCAGCTCGTCACAGGGAGTCACAAAAGTGGGACATGGTCTGAAATTTCCCAGAAACTTGCTGTGGTTTCATTACGACCTGAAGCAAATTTCTGGAGGACTGCCAGGATGAAATCATGTGCAGCCATCCTCTGTGCAAAGACCTGCCTACTCCAAAAAGCCTGGATCCAGGGAGAGGCTGGAATCCTTCTCAGCGAGGAGCAGGGAAAGAAAAATTTCCAGCTGTTATTAACAACCCTGGGATTTTTCTTATTTGCACTGAAGCAGAAACGCCTAGAAGTACCTGGAGATCTCCAGTCCAGCACTATGCATCTGAAAGCAAAATTGATCCCGATATAAAACATTTTGGTTGCTTGACTGAATCTCCAAAATTGAGCTATTCTTCATCAGAAATCCAGACAGAGAAATGAGCTGTTTGCTATCAACTCAGCTGTTTTGTTAGTGGAGCTTTCGCTGCATTCTGCGGGTCCTGAACAACGACTTTGGGTAGAAGGGACCTGGAAGAACCCCACATGCGGTGCTGCTGCCTTAAAGCAAACAACTAGCGAGGGGTTTGAGATTACCTCATAGGTCTGAAAGAAGAGAAAAGGGAGGGAGGGCGCCAGAAGCCAGCATGGTGCACTGCTTGGCTGGTTGGGCACATTTTCAAGGCCTCTTTTAGTTTGAGTAATTAATGCTGTGTTTTATTAGTAATGAAAGCGGGGGCTGTTTTGTACAGCGCTGGAGCAGTAAAGTGTGACTAAGCAGAAAGCTCAACTCTGGTGTAGCATTACTTTGGCAATTTATTATCTGCCAGTATGGTTCTACAGAGAATAAAACAAGTTTATTGGTATTCAGACCGATTGTATTCTCTAGTCAATTAATAATTACCTCTGTAAGACAGATAGCTTCAAACAAGTGGTTGTTTTATAAGTAACTGGAAAAGTATTCAGTGTGACACCTCTTCTTGAAGGCAAACTAAAGACGCGCTCTTTTTCGAGGGCCTGTTTTCAATGAAGGGATTTCCTTGAGAAAATACATGCACTGGGGCTTGAGGGTGGGCTACCCAGTGCTTGCAGCCTTCTTACCAGTTTGTAGTGATTCCAACTGTTTCCATATATGTTTTGGGGGATGAAGTATCTATTCTACTTTGTCTTTGGATGGAGGACCTGGCATACTGGAGGATGCCACTGTACAGCTCTAAAATGCTGCTCTGTCGGGTAATTGTCCCAGTGAGCCTTAGAGGTTACAGTTCTCCTTGATTTTTCAAGAGCTTTGGGTGCTGCAACGCTGACTGCAGCAAACCTCCCGGTAACTGCTGGGCACAGCTGCACGGACAGCAAACCATCATCTCCCCACAGTATTGCTAAGCTTTTATTTTCTGAATCTTTCTCTGCTTCTACAGGTGTAGAAGCCACTTCAACCTGTGGTGCTTCTACATCTGGCCCCTGAGGGTCCAAACAGAGCTCTAATTGATTGTCTGAATCGTTCAGCTCTGAGGGTCCCACGGTTCCTGCTTGAGCTCTGCTGAGTTACTGCACAGCTTTAGGCAGCGGAGTTTTACTGACTGCAGCATATAAATTTGCTGTGCTTTATAGAGCACGGAGAAGCTTGTTTTCTAAATTTTAATTGTCTCAATAAATTGTCTTAAGATTGTGTTCTATTAAACTCCAGGAAATTAATGAGAGCAATTAAAATATGGACAATATTTGGAAGGTGTGATTCTGTGATTCTGTAACAGTACAGTTAGAAAAAAGTTGTAAAATTTGGTGGAGGGCATAACGAGGACAGTAAGGATTGCAGAGAGACAGAGTGCAGCTACCTGGGAACGGCCCTCAGTCATCTTCTTTACCTCCAGAGACTCTGATGTCCCACTGGGGACTCTCTGGTTGTGTTGTTTGATAACAATTTGTTCCTGTCTTTATATGAAGACATATCCCAGAACACTCAAGATGATTCTGTCAGCAGAAAACCTGACGTGAAGGTGTTCAGTCAAAAGAATGCCTGGAGGACAAAGCATCATGGTGTACTTTCATGCTCTCCTCATATGGGTGTCGCTGCCATTCCTTCCCTGCAATGACTTCAGAGTTCGGTGTTAATGCTTGCAGCAAGGAACGTTCCTGCCCATGCACTAAGTGAAGGAATGTTCTTTCCTTTCATTGAGGAGTACTTAGGCATCGTGGGGTCACTCAGTGCATACAGTACATGATTCCCAGCCCTTCTCAGACCTGTTCTTTGGATAGCTTTCAGATTTGTATTTGCAAGATTAGAATGTTTTCAAAAACATGTCAGGTTGAAGCCTCTTCATTGCCGTATCTCAAAGCATCCTTTTAGAAAGCCCCAATGATTGATGAGCATTTCTCATTGGAGTTACAAATGAGGAACAACCACCAACAAATCATGCCACACCGGTGTTTGAATTACGGAGATGCTGTCTGCGGTCTGGCCAGCAACTCCTTAATTCAGGAGATGAGCAAGGGGCAGCCTGGATGTTCTCACCTCCATACGGCAGCTGGGTCCTGTCCAGAGCCACGTGAAAGGCAAAATACAGCTGCAATTTTGGGGGCTGTGCCTAAAGCAGTTCTTTGCATTCCCTTATCCGACAGCTCAGAGAGGCGACCAGGGAGGCAACACTTAGCTATGGAAAACTTTTCTCCTGACTCTTAGTTGAACTGGGGGACGTGGCCTGCAGGCAAGCCAATGGATGGGGATGTTATGCACAGTGGATGTCATAATGAGACTTTGCAATGTGGGTCTTGGCAGATGTATTTAATATCTGGCAATTAAAATACCTTGACTGCCAAACGCACTAACCGTGGTCAGATTTTTATAAGATCCCATGAATTCCTGGCCTTGATATTCATTAGAAAAGGGAATTCGTGAAGAGGAGGGAAGTATGGAAGACAGAACGCCTCACTTCTTACCCATGTCCATCATTTCTCCTGAGTAGTGAGAATCTGTGACATGTAAGATGGAGTTGGTAACACTATTTAGATGACTGTAAGGTCAGCTCACTTGTAAAGTTCTTCTGGTTTCAGTCTTTATGTGGTAATTTACATTATGCTTATAGTACTGGATAATGACAACGCTAAACAAACAGAGCACTAAGCCTCAATCCGGCATGTAAATCTGTGCACATGTGCTGCAAATAAGATAGCACCCATGGGCAGATTTGTTTGTGCTCCCATGTGAGCCAAATGCTATAGTTTTACTTCTTTCAATTATCCAGCCCTGAAAAAATTTACTGTGAAATCCCAACAGGCAGAGATGAGCCTAAAAGCTGTGATCTACAGTGACACCCAAATGTGCTGAAGAGTGTAGGTGTGGAATGACCCTTCCAGAGTCAAGTGAAATGAAAGCTTGTATTATTTTCGTGCTTTGCAGCATGCAAACTGTTTCTGCTTCAGCCAAACCTAAAGCCTGGAAAGCCACGTGACTACATTTATCCAAATCTGCCATTCTGATCATTTGTTTCCATCTCAGCTTAATTCAGGTTGTCATTAATTCAGTCCCGGCATGGCAAAGGAAAGACAAATTAATGAACGGAAGCTCCCTGAGTGGGGGATCTGTCTGTGCATGGCTCTGCCTTCAGACCATTCCCAGTACGGGGGTCCATCAGCCACCACCCACCCAGCACTGCTGCCAGCACAGCCACAAGTGGCAGGGAAAGCATCTGAAGGCCCTTACAGCTCAGAGCTGGAGATTGCATTCCTAGAGCAGAAACATTTTAGAGCTATTTATGTATTCTCCTGAGACTGCTCACAGATCACAAGTAATGCTTTAAAACAAAAACAACGCAGCAAAAACAACCCAGAATGTTGAGTTGTAGGAAAAAAAAGGCCAGGTCAGGTCTCATAAGAGAAAGAGCCAATGTTGTTAAATGTTGGGTTCCTCGCTGCCTGGCACTGCAGCATGTAGCAGCCTTGTTAGATGAAGGATAGCTGTGGTACGTGGATCACTGCAGGGGACTCCCCCAGCATTCCTACTTTGAAGATTACCCCTCTGCTGCTGCTGCATACGGATGCACCATCAGACTGGGAGCAGAGCTTCTCCCACCTCCTTTAGAAATGTCAGCAACCAAAGAGAAGACAACACTTAATTTTTTTTGTTGTTCAAAAGGAAAAGAAAGTCTTGTCTTGGGAAGAAGGGAAATCAAATAAAAAATTTAATGCTGGAGGAGGAAGGCAAGAAATGCAGTTGCCATGGAAACGGGAGCATAAGTAGAAACTTTCCAGCAAAGAGCAGAAACTAAAAATGAAAAAGCAGAGTGTGGAGGATGGCAGCCAGCCAGCAGCTCTAGCTCTCTCTTTACTCCTCTCAATTCAGTGAGATTTTCTTAGTCATCCTTCCACAGTTTGGAAGTCCTCTGTGCTGGGGCTGCAGTCACTGTGCTGCACCACCGTGAGTGAGCCATAGCATCACTTGAGCTAAGGCAGGCTGAGCCGGGAACACTCGCTGTGCTTCTGCTGGGTGCTGCTTCTGCCAGTAGGGATGGAAGAATCATCTGGAAATGGGCTTAATGCCCCCAGGGGCTTGGGAGGTAACTTAGAGATATGCACCGTCACAAGTCCTTGATTCAGACCTTGTTCAGGCTCCCAGATGGCACTGCAGCCATAAGCCACATAACTGTTTATGAGCTGAAATCGTTCTCCAATCCCTTTTGAGTAGGGAAAACAACACACTCCGAGTCCTGCAGTGACCGAGGCAAGGCTGGACACCAGAAGTGCCATCTCTGGGCCTCTGCTCCCATCTCACGTCACGCGCTGCTCCTTACAGAGGCCAACTTGGGCACAGGATGTGTTTTGCATTTGCTTATTGCGTGCACTGTATATGTGAAAACGGGTGTATTTCAGACATTAGGTTCCGTGTAGGACTCTGGGATAGTTTCTTGCTAGCACATTAAAGGCAGTTTTGTGCAGGAAAGCATTAAAGACATTGGATTAGCAATTATTAAGTCCTCATGGATTTTAGCATGCATGGAAAAAGGAGATTGGAAGGCTGGGAAAGTTACCCTGTAGTGCTGCAACCCTGTTGTGGCCAGGAACCGATCTGGATGAAAGACTTTGAGCACAGTTAGTTAGCGCTGTGTGCTTTTACAGATGGAAGTAATGAAACCTATGGTGCTCAGCCTTTATTGAGACAAGTCATATGCTTGAAAATAGGCGAGAGATTTGCTAACTTGAATTCCCACTGTTCAGCACTGCATATGATTGACTCCTTTTTCATGAACAAAAGGGACAGCACAGCACAAAGCACAGCCCGGCTCTGCCTCTCTGTGCGGGATGCTGCATGGCTGTGGGATGGGGAGCTGCCCGCACTCACAGTGAGGCCCACAGGTGCTGGAAGCAGCTCGGACCGAGCAGAGCTGCTGTCTCACCGGGCCTGGTTCCCTGCCTGCCCCATCTCTGACTTCAGTATTAATGCAAAACTGAAGGGGGTGTTTGCTTGTTGTGTGCTTGCTTGCTCTGTGTATGTGTGGGGGTGGGTTTGGGTGGTTTTTTTTTAAGCTAGAAGTGTTTGAAGGAAATGGTGGAAAAAATTGAAAATTGAAAAATTGGAAGCATTCCGCTCCCCTTGTGCTGCTCGTGCTGCTCCGGGAGAGCCGAGTCACTGCGAAACAACGCTCTTTAAAGCTGCCAATGAAAATGGCCGCATGCAGAAAACGCGGAGCGTGACCTCGTGTTTATTTTCCCAGGTGACTTTTAATGCCAAAGGCAAACTGCATACAGCCCAAACCCCGAGCACGGCACGTCTGGCCGCAGCAGCTCTGCTCGTGGTTCCGGGGGGAAAAGAAACATCCGTTCTCCCGGCTCCGCACGGAGCTCCTGCGGGGATCTGCAAGGAGGGAAACAGATGGGAGGAGAAAGCGTGCGCTGCGGGGTGGGTGGATGGGGGGGCGGCCGGCGGGGGGCAGCAGAGCTGTGCGGGAACGGAGCGGAGCGGAGCGGGCTGCTGTGGGGGGGGGGGG